>WFMF01000494.1:0-28351 GCA_011033025.1 Beroe forskalii
TTTGTAAACAGTGGTGGCTGCTTCCACATAATATTGGAGAGGCGTGTCTGATGACTGATTTTATCCATAAACCAAACTACAGAAGTACTGAGATTTGTGGCAAGTTTGAGACATTTACCAAATTCTCAGATTCGTATTCCACGATGCAAGCGCGTCCTTGTACCTAGAGCTTTCTATATAGATTTTGATCCCTCATTTGGTATCTAAACTTTATGGTAAGGAAAGTTTTACTAACGCACGTATCATCTTTGACGACGCCTCCGAGCATTTCTCGTTCCATATTACTGTATTATTGCGTAATGATAGTATATGACGGTGTGAGTACAGAACACACCCTCATTACTTTGTTCTTTGTTTACTGCTGTGAGAATTGGTGATGTGTGCAAGTGTGCACAGACCGTAATGAGGAGATGTGATGTCACCAATACACCACAGTAAACCCTGAAAATGACGTCACTCTTTAAACACACCACTAATTGAAGAATAGAGTGTAATCTGCAGACTAAAACACGCCCTGTATTGTCTTCGTTTTAACTGGAATAAGCCTTAATTATCCTGGATTTAATGGCCACAATGGACTTCGCATTGCATCTTGAGGTTCTTTTGTTGCAGAGGCTTGCAGGAGACGATTGATACTAATTATAGCCATTATGTACTAATTACCTTAACAGCTGGGAGGGAGGGGCAAGTTGTGTTTTTCAGATTACAAGATCAGTGGGAATTGATTCAAAACTAATATCAAATGGAGAAATTCAGATGGTTATCCAAAAAATTCCAATATGAATTGGAAAAATTTCAAAATTTCTATTGGAAAACTTGGCGGCTTCATCAGGGATGTTAAAGCTCAAAATTTAGTCCAATCAGGGCGCGAGTTGGCGGGCAGTTCGGGCACTGATTGGTTAGTGTGAAAAGAAGCTGTTGGTAATAGACCTGTTGATGCTGAACATGTGTTTCAGGTGACGTGTCGGAGTGTGGGGATTGGTTCCTACCTGGTGCGCCTGGGACCGAAGGGCATACGGGGAGAAAATCCCTTTATAATGCTGGGCCTTTGGGGACCGCTAAATTACTCGGGCCCACAGGTTGGGGTTAAAGTGTGCTTTTAAGCTCAACCTGGTACTCAATTTACAGGGTTTTTAAAGTGTGCTTTACGAGCTCCTGGTCCCCCCGGTCGACAGGTTAGTGTGATGTGTGCTTTTACGTAACTCAACATGGTCCCTTTAGTCGCCCCTTGGGGTGATTTTGGGTTTACGTATCAATATGGTCCTTGGTCGACAGGTTGGGGTGGTGTGTGCTTTTCCCTAGCTCAACATGGTCCTCGGGCCGACAAAGGGTTGGGGTGGGGGTGGTGCTTTACGTAGCTCAACATGGGTCCTCGGCCGACAGGTTAGTGTGATGTGTGCTTTTTCGTAACCCCAAAATGGTCCTCGGCCGACAGGGTTGGGGTGGTGTGTGCTTTAAAATAACAGGTCCTCGGCCCAAAACAGGTTGGTGTGTGTGTTTTCGTACCCTCAACATGATTCCTCGGCAAACGAGTTAGTGTGATGTGCTTTACGTAGCTCAACATGGTCCTCGGCCGACAGGTTGGTGTGATGTGTGCTTTACGTAGTATCAGTACAACCTTCTCATACCGGAGATAAAGCTAGTCTCCGAAGTCCGAAACCGTGCGCTGAGCATTCTGCATTCTGTGGTAACGTAATGATAACGTGTAGAGATGCAACTTCACTTTCAGAGTTGTGTTGTGTTATTAGTTGCAACCTTTGGAAACTAATAACAACTCTCAACTGATAAGTTAAGAGCTATACAAACTGTCTCAACAGCTCGGTGGTTATGAGAACATGATTGGGAGGGTATTAATTCGTTGAAATGAACATGAAATGTCTCCTTGAGACACTGAGACACTCCACTCCTCAGGTGTATGCCAGCAACACACAGCTTGGCGGTACTCAGATCATGTTCAATAACGGCGTGTCCCACAACACCGTCAAGGACGACTTCAGTGGGGTTCTGGGAATCCTGAAGTGGCTGTCTTACGTTCCCAAGTTTAAAGGAGCTGGCCTCCCCATCGCACCCTCTATGACCCTTTCAAAAAGGTTTTTTGGTTTTTGCCCCCTTCCATAAACCCCCGAAAATGGTGGGAGGGGCCCTGTGGACGGGGGTGGCCGGGGGAGGGTTTTTTGACCAAAAGGGGAGCTGGGTGGGGTGCCCCCAAAAAACTGGGCTAAACTGTGGTGGGAAAAAGGGCCCCCCTTCGGGATTTTTCCCCCTGGGGTGATCTGCGTTGAGACCTTAGGGCAGTTGAAAATGCAGGGCCCGGAGTCCCGCAAACCCGGACAGAGACCAAAAAATAAAAACCCCAGGCGGGCCCGGTGGGTACCCCGTTTTCCGCCCCAAAACTGCGCAAGCAATCAGAGACTTCAACCGGGGGGGGCCCCCCTCATATTCCTTCTTTTGGGAGGGGTTTTTTGGAGGGGAGAGGTGAGTTGGGCCCGAGCCGGGGGGCAGCTGGTCATTGTTTCCATAGCTAACTGATAGTTTACTAGAGGGCAACCGAAATAGTAGTCACCAATGGTGAGGTTATAGAGCTTTTATAGTTTTATTTACCTATTGTATTTTAGTATCGTTTTTTAAACTGCTCACTGTCCTTTTCTCTTCCCCCTCCATGGTCCCTCTTCACTCTTCCCTCCCCCAATGTCCCTCTTCCCTCCCCCAATGTCCCTCTTCCCTCCCCCAATGTCCCTCTTTCCTTCCCCAATGTCCCTCTTCCCTCAGACAATGTCCCTCTTCCCTCAGACAATGTCCCTGTTCCCTCAGACAATGTCCCTCTTCACTCTTCCCTCCCACAATGTCCCTCTTCTCTCCCCCAATGTCCCTCTTTCCTCAGACAATGTCCCTCTTTCCTCAGACAATGTCCCTCTTCCCTCAGAAAATGTCCTTCTTCCCTCCCTCAATGTCCCTCTTCCATCCCCCAATGTCCCTCTTCCCTCAGACAATGTCCCTCTTCCCTCCCCCAATGTCCTTTTTCCCTCCCCCAATGTCTCTCTTCCCTCAGACAATATCCCTCTTCCCTCCCCAAATGTCCCTCTTCCAAAACCCCCCAAAGTCCCCTTCCCCCCAGACAAATTTCCCCCTTCCCTCCCTAATTCCCCCTTCCTCAGACAATTCCCTCTTTCCCCCTTAATGTCCCCCTTCCCCCCCCCAATGTCCCTTCTTTCCCCCCCAATTCCCTTTTTTTCTCCCCCAAACCCCCTTTCCCCCCCCCAATGTCCCTTTTTCCCCCCCCCAAAACCCCCCCCTCCCAAAAGTCCCTTTTTTCCCCCCCCCAATGTCCCCCTTCCCTCAGACAATGTCCCCCTTTCCCCTTTAGACATTCGGGGAATCCCGAATACAGGTCATTAAATTTTGAAAAGGCTGGTCAATTTCCCCACCCGGTCTTCATTCATTCCCCATACGGGGGTTTTCGAGGCAGGGGGGGGGGTGGTCTTTGGGTCCCAAGAAACCCAAACCAAAATCATGGAGATGTATGCTGACAAAGGGTCCAGGTTCGTGATTTTTGGGGGTCTTCCCGCTTTTCAGTTTTCTGTGTGCTTGTGTGGGATTTAGGGTTTTACTGGGTGGGAGTTAGAGTTCTATTTGGGTAAGATTTGCCATTCTTATTAGCTTTAAATTGAATAGAATTTGAGTTTTTGAAATTAGTTAAGTAGTTTGAAGGGTTTTAATTGCTTGGCGTAGGTTTAATGCAGCAATGTTTATCAACTATGAAGGGTCGACATTTGTCTGTTCCAAAATACAGCTTTATGCTGAACGTATTTTGGTCTTATTGCACTTTTTGACTTCTTTATCTTTCCCTATGTTCTGAATCGGGGGTATCAGTGAGTAAGTGCCAAAACCTTATCCCCACATTGGTGGTCTGCCCAAAAATTTACAATCGGGTTTCTCACATTCCCTTCTCCCCAGAAAATTTTTTGGGAAAAAGGGGGTGGGTGTTCCCCAAGGTCAAATTTTGGTTTGAATTTTCAACTTTTAAAAATTTCCATTTGATGTTAAAGTTTCAAAAAGTTCGGGCACTGATTGGTTAGTGTGAAAAGAAGCTGTTGGTAATAGACCTGTTGATGCTGAACATGTGTTTCAGGTGACGTGTCGGAGTGTGGGGATTGGTTCCTACCTGGTGCGCCTGGGACAGCGAGTCATACAGGTGGAGAACTCCTTCATAGTGCTGACTGGGCATAGCGCGCTCAACATGGTCCTCGGCCGACAGGTTAGTGTGATGTGTGCTTTACGTAGCTCAACATGGTACTCGGCCGACAGGTTAGTGTGGTGTGTGCTTTACGTAGCTCAACATGGTCCTCGGTCGACAGGTTAGTGTGATGTGTGCTTTACGTAGCTCAACATGGTCCTCGGTCGACAGGTTAGTGTGATGTGTGCTTTACGTAGCTCAATATGGTCCTTGGTCGACAGGTTAGTGTGGTGTGTGCTTTACGTAGCTCAACATGGTCCTCGGCCGACAGGTTAGTGTGGTGTGTGCTTTACGTAGCTCAACATGGTCCTCGGCCGACAGGTTAGTGTGGTGTGTGCTTTACGTAGCTCAACATGGTCCTCGGCCGACAGGTTAGTGTGGTGTGCTCAACATGGTACTCGGCCGACAGGTTAGTGTGATGTGTGCTTTACGTAGCTCAACATGGTCCTCGGCCGACAGGTTAGTGTGGTGTGTGCTTTACGTAGCTCAACATGGTCCTCGGCCGACAGGTTAGTGTGATGTGTGCTTTACGTAGTATCAGTACAACCTTCTCATACCGGAGATGAAGCTAGTCTCCGAAACCGTGCGCTGAGCATTCTGCATTCTGTGATAAACTAATGATTAGTAAGTGTAGAGAATAGAGATGCTACTTCACTTTCAGAGTTGTGTTGTGTTATTAGTTGAAACTTTTGGAAACTAATAACAACTCTCAACTTATAACCTGATAAGAGCTGTACGAAATGTCACAACAGCTCAGGGGTAATGAGCACATAATTGGGAGGGTATTAATTCGTTGAAATGAACATGAAATGTCTCCTTGAGACACTGAGACACTCCACTCCTCAGGTGTATGCCAGCAACACACAGCTTGGCGGTACTCAGATCATGTTCAATAACGGCGTGTCCCACAACACCGTCAAGGACGACTTCAGCGGGGTTCTGGGCATCCTGAAGTGGCTGTCCTACGTTCCCAAGTTTAAAGGAGCTGGCCTCCCTATCGCACCCTCTACTGACCCTTTCAACAGAGTCATTGAGTTCATGCCCACTTCCACGCCGTACGACCCCAGACACATGGTGGGAGGGACCACTGTGGACGGAGAGTGGCTGGGCGGCTTCTTTGACAAGGGTAGCTGGGTGGAGTGCCTCAATAACTGGGCTAAGACTGTGGTGACGGGCCGGGCTCGTCTCGGTGGTATTCCCATGGGAGTGATCTGCGTTGAGACGCGGGCAGTGGAGTGCGAGGAGCCCGCAGATCCCGCAAACCTGGACACGGAAACCAAGATAACCGCGCAGGCGGGCCAGGTGTGGTACCCTGACTCCGCCTACAAGACTGCGCAAGCAATCAGAGACTTCAACCGGGAGGAGCTGCCCCTCATCATATTCGCTAACTGGCGGGGTTTCAGTGGAGGCATGAGAGGTGAGTTAGCCGGAGCAGGGGGTGTCTTCAGCTGATCATTGTATTGCTTATAGCTAGCTGATAGTTTACTAGAGGGGAATAGCAAGATAGTAGTCACCAATGGTGAGGTTATAGAGCTTTTATTTATCTATTACATTTTCGTATCGTTTTTGAAACTGCTCACTGCCCCTTTCTTTTCCTCCCCCAATGTCCCTCTTCTCTTCCCTGCCCCAATGTCCCTCTTCCCTCAGACAATGTCCCTCTTCCCTCCCCCAATGTCCCTCTTCCTCCCCTAATGTCCCTTTTCCCTCAGACAATGTCCCTCTTCCCACAGACAATGCCCCTCTTCCCTCCCCCAATGTCCCTCTTCCCTCAGACAATGTCCCTCTTCCCTCCCCAAATGTCCCTCTTCCCTCCCCTAATGTCCCTCTTCCCTCCCCCAATGTCCCTCTTCCCACAGACAATGTCCCTCTTCCCTCTCCTAATGTCCCTCTTCCCTTCCCCAATGTCCCTCTTCCCTCAGACAATGTCCCTCTTCCCTCCCCCAATGTCCCTTCCCTCCCCCCTCCCCCCCAATGTCCCTCTTCCCTCCCAATATCCATGTCCCTCTCTGTCCCATCCCTCCCCCAATGTCCCTCTTCCCTCAGACAATGTCCCTCTTCCCTCCCCTAATGTCCCTCTTCCCTCCCCCAATGTCCCTCTTCCCACAGACAATGTCCCTCTTCCCTCCCCTAATGTCCCTCTTCCCTCCCCCAATGTCCCTCTTCCCTCCCCCAATGTCCCTCTTCCCTCCCCCAATGTCCCTCTTCCCTCCCCCAATGTCCCTCTTCCCTCAGACAATGTCCCTCTTCCATCCCCCAATGTCCCTCTTCCCTCCCCCAATTTCCCTCTTCCCTCCCCCAATGTCCCTCTTCCCTCAGACAATGTCCCTCTTCCCTCCCCTAATGTCCCTCTTCCCTCAGACAATGTCCATCTTCCCTCCCCCAATGTCCTTCTTCCCTCAGCCTATGTCCCTCTTCCCTCCCCAATGTCCCTCTTCCCTCCCCTATGTCCCTCTTCCTTCAGACATGTACGGTGAGATCCTGAAGTACGGGTCGTACATTGTGGACGGGCTGGTCGAGTACAAGCACCCGGTCTTCATCTACATTCCCCCATACGGGGAATTGCGAGGCGGGGCGTGGGTGGTCGTGGATCCCAAGATCAATCCTGAAGTCATGGAGATGTATGCTGACAGGGACTCCAGGTTCGCCGGATTTGGGGGTCTTCCCGCTTTTCAGTTTTCTGTGTGGGATTTAGGGTCTTCCTGGGTGGTAGTTAGAGTTCTATTTGGGTGAGATTTGCCGAAAAGAATTTGAGTTTTTAAATTTGAATAGGGTTTGAAGGTTTGAAATTAGTTCCCTCTTTCCCCAGACAATGTCCCAACGTAGGTTCAATGCAGAAACTGTCTATAAGAAACTTGTAGATTTCCTCAGAAAATTTAAGAAACTTAGCCTAGAATTTCCTGCACCAAGAAACTTCACTGATTTAAAATTAAGAAATTAAGAAACTTTCTAGCCTAGAATTTGAAATTTGTATAAAATCCTATTGCAACTGAAACTTTAATCCCTTTTATCCAGTGGGGTAGAGCCCACAGACACTTTTGCTTTTTGATTGTGAACATCTGGTCGCACAAGCTTAGTACTTGTATTGAAATCCCCATAATACAGTATTACACTGATATGGGGATAATGAGATCATTATGGAATAGAAATTTAAAAATGGAATCTTCCATGACAGGTTTAAACCAGGTACTCATGATTTGATGTAAAGCACAAAACAGAAATTTATGAAATTGTTGTTGGGACAGGACACCTTTACAGTCTATCTATTTCCAAAAGTTCAGCACTAAGCTCGGCTAGGTAACGATTGAAGTATTATCTAAATTTCAAAAAATCTTTTTTTGAAATTTGTTATATTTTGAAGCACAAATCTTTTGGCGTAGGATTAAGATTCCATATCAACATACATATTAAGATATTACAGTTGCAAAATACTTTAACTCATAGGTACTACATGAATTTCGAAAAATTAAGAAAGTGTTTAAAATTGAAATAAGTACTCTAGCCTAAAAATTTGTGTTCAATGATTGCAACTGTTTTCTAATCGGCCAATTTTAGAATACTTTATTTATGGGCTTTCAGTCTACCCCCACTACTGAAGCTTTTTTTGCGTGTAGAATCGTTGGAAATTTGACAATGGAACATTTTTTCCCATTATAAACACAAACGGTGATTAAATATTCATATGCAATTCGGTATGCAGATCCAGATTTTTCGGTTTATGGTTAACAAACCGCACAAACTTGAAGAAACATAATTTTGACAGGAACTATCTTACAGTTCCATATAAACATTCCAAAAATAAGGGATAAGCTCGGCTATCAATCTTTATAGGATTTAGATTTCAATCTAAGTTTAAAAACGAACTTGCTGGAAGAAGTTTGATGTCATCCCTTTTGGTTACAATTGCACAATATTTTAATATCACTACATGCTTATGTACCCATTCTTATGATTAAAAAATAGAAAGGCCTGAAATTTTTCAAAAATCATAGTATTAATTGGATTATTGTGAGTAACTGCAATATGGGGTGGGTGGTATCTCTGAAATTTGGCTAAATGCACTTTCTCACCATATATGTCTGTGCACTTACTCACTGATATCCCCCGACTGAATAGCCATCTTATTCAAGTCTATTCTCGCTAGTTCTAATGGTCCTGCAGCACAAACACGCAATAATGTCATGGAATGCTGCACTGTGCTGCAAATTATACCCAATCAAATTAACATATTCGGTTAGTCGATCTTTATTACATCACCGCGGTATAACACAAGGTGGTGTGTTACACTGCACAGTATAGAGTAGATATAGTATAAACTGATTACTGAACTTCGTTTAGGATAACGATTACTTATGCAAAGTTTCAATGGATAATGATTGTTTACACAATGCCTGGTCAATTTCAGTCTGATCAATTAATAACTTGACAAACTACCCTCGGTAATGATCAATTACTCGCCACTCGGCAATATTAAATTACTCAGAAACCCAGAAACATGAGTTGATCGAATCACTACATCTTTGTACTGGGTTTTCTAGATTAAATATAATACGTGTTTTGATACGATGATAAGGTACAAGTGAGAACGGCAAGCGGCACATTTAGAGCAGTGGTTAATTGACAGTCAGACAGTGCCGTGCTACACATTCCATTCGTGATTCGCTCTTCCCTTGTGAAGCGGTGTAGAGTGTAAAGATATCTACTAAACCATAACCCCTATAATAACATAATAGCAGGATCTAGAGGGGTCTAGTTTCATGACCAGGCGCATCTTCTGATGTGCACTTTACCTTAACCTATCTTCCTTACCGTGTAGAATGTGTCAGGCTTAAATCAAACTCGCAAAGTTTTTCCAGTATGTAATAAAGTAAACTCTCAAAGTAACATGAAAATTACACACTGTAAAGATTAGGCATGAGAACCAGGGTTGGTATTGTTGAGTGTAACCCCCCTTTGATTTCAGGGGTGGTATTGAAAAATATAAACCCCCATTTGACTTCAGTGTTGGTATTGTTGAGTGTAACCCCCCTTTGATTTCAGGGGTGGTATTGTTAAGTGTGACCTCCCTTTGATTTCAGGGGTGGTATTGTTAAGTGTAACCCCTTTGATTTCAGGGGTGGTATTGTTGAGTGTAACCCCCCTTTGATTTCAGAGGTGGTATTGTTGAGTGTAACCCCCCTTTGATTTCAGGGGTGGTATTGTTGAGTGTAACCCCCCTTTGATTTCAGGGGTGGTATTGTTGAGTGTAACCCCCGTTTGATTTCAGGGGTGGTATTGTTGAGTGTAACCCCCCTTTGATTTCAGGGGTGGTATTGTTGAGTGTAACCCCCCTTTGATTTCAGGGGTGGTATTGTTGAGTGTAACCCCCTTTGATTTCAGGGTGGTATTGTTGAGTGTAACCCCCTTTGATTTCAGGGGTGGTATTGTTCTTGATTTCAGGGGTGGTATTGTTGAGTGTAACCCCCCTTTGATTTCAGGGGTGGTATTGTTGAGTGTAACCCCCTTTGATTTCAGGGGTGGTATTGTTGAGTGTAACCCCCCTTTGATTTCAGGGGTGGTATTGTTGAGTGTAACCCCCCTTTGATTTCAGGGGTGGTATTGTTGAGTGTAACCCCCTTTGATTTCAGGGGTGGTATTGTTGAATGTAACCTCCCTTTGACTCCAGGGGTGGTATTGTTGAGCCGGAAGCTACGGTGTCAGTGCAGTTTAAGCACAAAGACTTGGTGAAAGCAATGAAGAGGATAGATCCCCAATACAGCGACTTGCAATCCAAAGTGGAGGGCGAGGATCTCAACCAGGAGGATATGAGGAAATGTGTGGCGGAACTGAGGAATAGGGAGGCTTACCTCAAACCTGCTTATCATGTCGTGAGTCAAGCTTAATCCAGAATTCAATGTTGAATAATTTCACTCCGTTGATTAAAGTTTCTCTAACCATATCTCCTTCCGTTAACTGAACCCCTTTCTCGCAGGTATCCACAACGTTTGCTGACCTACACGACACGCCCCAACGAATGATGGCTAAGGGAGTCATCCACGACATCCTCGATTGGAGGACTGCTCGGGAGTTCTTCTATTGGAAAGTGAGGAGGAAAATATCTGAAAGTCAAGTGGAGCAGGAGCTTAAGGTGGCGAACAAGTGAGTTTCGGATGTTGAGATTCAGAACAGATTGTAGAAGTTGTTCATTGCTCAGGTTTTCAGTTATTACCAAGTATCTGTGGGCGAGTTTTTGTAAATGAATTTCCAAATTACCTCTTATATTTATTTCGCTGCTGCATTCCCAGTTGAGGCTCTGTCAAGGCAATTGAGGGATAGACATCGTCTGATTCTCTCACATCGTCAAGCTTGCTATGCCAACTCAATAGTATATTAAACCACTCACGCCACTCCATATCACTAGAAACATGCCACTCATGAATAGTTGATGTCATGTGCTGATGGTATGGTGCGTGGACCAGGCCAAATGTGTCGCATTATCACGCCAGATATGTTTAAAATATCAGCGCATCATGCCGGCTGAGTTCGGGCACAATCGTATGGTATTTACGTAGCGCGCAGAGGATTAAAGCTAATTTTGTTGTTGTGTTGGCGCAAATTGCCAAATTAAATTTATATTAATTTGTCTAAAATATTGATCGAATTTAATCGAGTCCATAAGGGACGTCCGCAATGAGGATTGAGGGGGACTCTGGCTAATGCGGACATTGGGGAAATGGGAAAATACGAACGTCCGCAGTTTACGGAAATTTCACTGGAAAATTGCGAAATCTCGTGCCCAAAATTGATGACTGAAACGATTTTTATGAAAAATGCGGACGTCCGGGGGTGGTGGAGGGGGGGGGGGTTGGGAGGAGAATAGAATGGCCGAAATTTTGCAGACGTCCTTTATGGATGGCCCTAACTGATTTATTGATTTGATAATAAATGCTCAATTGGCAAAAAATACGAAGCAAGGCTGTACAATTTGCATCAATTAAAGTACAATAACAATTTAAAAATTTCTCCCTTCTAATGAACCATAGCAAAAGTAGTTCCAAAACCAGAGTAAATAAAATTATGAAAATGAAAGATCCCCTCTCAGTCCATATGGGATGAGATTGAATGAAATATCTGAACACGTTGCTCATTGTCTTCTTGATGTTTTCGTGCTGGGTGTAAACTGATGTTATAAGAATGTAAGAGTCAACGTTGGGGTGGAAGATTCTGACATCGAACATACTTAGTCTTCTGAAAAGGCCCCCATGCCCCACGAGCAGAGATGTCAAGGCGAGCTCTCTCTTCGGTGTTCCCTGGAATTCCCTGACAGGAATCGATAGGAATGAACTCTGGCTCGGTCTGTGGCAAACTTCCCTAAAAAACGCAGCATTTGTGCCTCGAACCATTTTTACGAATTAAAGCGTGGTCTAATGAATTCTTCATTCCACAGATACAAAATGGGGGAATGCTAGGGATTTGTCACCCGTACTTGAGCCTGAGTGCATCCTGGAACTCTTCTTTGTTCAACACCCATCCAAGGGAACCATTAGGAAGAACAGTAAGCCAAGCCTCGGCACCCTTTTCTTGGGCTAAGGTAATGGACCTTTTAAACCTGGCATCTGACGAGTCGGATACAATGCCAGAAATCTTACTCAGCGTCTTGACCTCTTTGTCCTTCATGCAGTCCCTGGTCACCTTAACCACACCCTCAGTCTGATACCCATCGAGCGTTGACTTCTGGTTTATCATCAGCTTCTTCAGATTGGCCGTGATCCTCTCTGAAGTCCAGAATTCGAATTCTGATCCTTCAGCTGGATTCGAAATGCCAAGCCCCCTAGTCTCACAGGCAGTGTGAAGAGTGAAAAAGTCTCTTTCTGTGTCAGTAATTTGTCTCCCAATAATTGCTGGCAGGGCATTTTCTAAGTGAGCATTTTCTGTGGAGCAAAAGCCCTGAGATTGTGGTATCGTCCTCTGAACAAACGTCCATCTCCGGCACAGTTAAGGCAGTGTACGCTGCTCGGGGTCATCTACCGATTTATGATAACTATTCTATGTCTTCACCCACATTGTCACTTTGTCCTTTCCTGAATTCCTCCGTTCCCAACACAACACCAAGATGACGCTCCCTCTTTCTTGTAACCTGGATGCCCATAACAACCAAGATGAATTTCTGTTTAGCAGTGTGTTTCTGAACACATTCCTCCTTACAATCAAAGCAGTTTTGAGGGCTTTACAATGGGCAGTTTTTTGAGGCCCCTTAATAATATCTATTCTGAAAAAGGAGGGACAAAGGAGGCTGTATAATTGATCATACATTGAAATTTCATATTTCATATTTGACGAATCAATCATCGGGCATTCCTAATTGCTCTTCTTCAACATATTATCATCTATCGTATCACTCCACATCTATAGTCACTCAGCACTCAACTAGTCAACTATTTTCAATAACTTTTCAACCCGACTTTGCTCAGGAAAATGAACCACGGACAGATCCAGTCCATGCTACGTCGGTGGTTCGTTGAGTCGAAGGGACCCCTTCAGAACTACCTTTGGGACGACAACAGGGCCGTGGTTGAGTGGCTGGAGGATGCTGAGGAGAGGCAGTCCATAACGGATAACATCAAGATTATCCAAAGAGAAGCTCTCATCCAGAAGATAGACACGTGAGTTATGTTCAACTATCATCATTCAATGTAAAAACAGTTTCATAACAATGTATACAATAATATACGCTTAATATCTTACTGGCCGGTTAAGATTGTTCAAAAACAATTGCTTTTCGTCCATAAGGCCGGTCATAAAAAGGCCAGTTAAAAAGTTTAAAAATATAACAAGATTAAGGCCAATAGGATATACGGTGTAGACGTGAAGTGTCATTGTATCAATTACAGATTGTACTATCTTTTTCCTACGTTTTAGGAACTATTTTGCGCGCGTGTTCTAAGACTTTTCTGTGACTTTTCGGAGAAAGGGCGCGCGCAGTGCCCGAACAAACAGGGACGCATAGCATGTGACACTGACAATGCTATCTTAAACTTATGAAATCTTGATAAGTCGAAATATATGAATTAATCATGCTAGCATGCATCTATACATCTATTATGCATTGATAAAAATAAGATACAATACTGAGTAAGATTTAAACACGAATGCGGTAATGGTTTTGCAGTAGTATAACTATAAATTGTGAATATCCTTACTTTATGTTGTTGTATTCGTAGCACACTTAAAATTCTATGATTTTGTCACTTTGCAGGCTTGCCGGAGGCAGTGAGGAAACGTCGCTGGAAGCCGTTATCGGACTGCTCCAGAAAATGTCGTCTCGGAACCAGGGGGAAGTGCGGAAACTCCTCGACTCGTTCATTCCTCAGGAGATTGAGGACGAAAGGGAGGAAATAGCTGAGTAGATGATAAATATTACTCATACTCCTTGACACCATGAGCTTGAATATATTGAAATTCGTGAATTTTATATCCTATTTTTGGTGCTATGAATTGACTAAAAACCTGACAGACTGGTGCACGGCGGACCCGTCGGGCGTTCGGTTCGCCGCGTACTTCATTCCTTAGTCCGCCAGGTTTTAGCCATAAACTTATGATTATTTCTTGCGACACGCTCTGGTCGAGGAATTTTCTTTATGATAAACTTTTTTTTGAGTTTTTTTGACTTAACCAACGTGCGTAGCAACAGGTCTTAATGTACTGACTAATAATATCGATTTTAACCTCAACTATTGACTTGAAAATATGCTGAATTTATGTCATCACATTTTGACTGTGGTTGAAGTATCAGCTTTGTTTCTCCAAGCTAATCTAGTTAAATAGACTGTTCATAAGCAATTTTTGGTCAGTTTTTTAATGCATTTGCTACATTCTAAAATAACATTGTCAGTGTGAATTGGCTACTTGAAGTTGATGAATGTCTCGCGGCTCGCAATATGACCCGAAAACACCCATCTAACCATTGATTTAATTACATATGTGAAGGATCCCATATTCCATATAAATTTCTCCAGATTACCTATTAGTATTGTAACTTTATAATAGATCAATTCTGGGCAATTATTGTACGGTGCTTAAATCATGACATTATAACATGAAAACCTTTTCTACTATTTATTAGACCCCGTCAATTGCCAAGTGAGTTGGTCTAAATGACTAACATAACTGGGGTGTCAGTTTTTGGGCAGTATCCAAAAATGCCAATTCCAACGTATAAGTGACAACATTGCAGAAATAGATCGTGATTATCAAACTATCAAATATCAAAGATCGTAGATTTCATTTTTGATTGTGTTATCTTATATCATAAAACTAGAAATATTTATGTGCAGCGAAATTTGAAGATTTTATTGGAAAATACCTTATTTTCGCACCCCATAAAATTTTGGTATATGACGTCACCATCTTAGCAAGGTAATATTGAAAAAAATTCCCATATTTTTTAACCCGCGAAATTTCGATCTCCACTTCAATTATTGTCGAAAATGAATATGTCTCGTTAGGTACCTTAGTCTCTCTTGATAATCTTTTAAGAATTGTAAAACTCAATAACGATATATATTGTAAAATAAGCGAAAAAAATGATTTTTTATTACATTTAAAAATGATTAGATTTCCAAAATTAGCAAATGAATTTGAGACCACGAAACTTAAAGTATTTCATTTCAGATTTTGAGTGCAATATTATTGAATTAAGTTATTGTTTATCAATATGATTTCAGAAGATAAGTTAACTTTAGGGATCGTTCACACATTAATCAATTTTTGGGCATTTTTACCCCCCCCCCTCCGTAAGTAAACTTAGTTATGGCCAATCCCCCTCTTTGGGCGAATATTACGTGATCATGGCCTAACCCCCCCCTTATTTTTTTTCGAAAATGATGATCATTTTCTAAACATATTGATTAGATTTATTATAATATGTGAACGACCCCTTATCCGTATCTGAAAAGGTTGATACATGATATTGATAGTGATACATATCTATTATCTGTGAATGTGATATAAACAATATATTATATAGAAACCTTTGTAATTAGTGTTGTCTTTTGCGTGAAATTTTGATGAATAACGCCACTTTGTAATTTAAAAGTATTTGCAGTACAATGAGATTGAGAAAACGTATCGCAGGCTTTATTTGAAATTGATCTTATAAAGGATGGAAAAACAGAAAAGAACGATAATACGGGTATAAATTCAGGTGTCTCTAACTTTTGTAGTGCAATCGTGGCACTTACTTTGGGCAAATACAAAATCTACAATGTACAAAAATATAATGTTAATGTTCCCAGCCGGCCAAAAAACGTTTAAAAAACGTTTATTAAACGTTTTTTTGGGAAACCGTAACGAAACGAAATAACGTTTAATAAACGTTTATTAAACGTTTTTTAGCGTAACGTTTTAAAGCATACATTCGGTTTAGAATTTACGTTTTATAAACGTTTCTAGGGAAACGTTTAATAAACGTCAAACAGAAACGGTTAATGTTATTAAACGGAAATTCACTCGAAAATTAGGTACTGTGGTTTCGTTTATTTATGGTTTATAAATCGTTTTCAAAAAACGTTTCTGATTGGTATCCTCGAAACTATAAATAAACCAATTGATTAATCATTTCATCACTAAATTATTTCTTACTGTCTAAGACCCCTAGGACAATCTCGACTTGGACTATAGTGAGTCCTCTGTCGACCATGAGTATACAGTATGAGTACACTTATGGTTTTAACAAAAAGTAATAAAACTGGGTTATTAACCACAGTATTTGCCTTGCAAGGCACAATTTACAGACAGAAGCAGGACGGGGGATATAATTGTAAGGGTAAAAGGTTTCCTTGTGTTCGTATGATAAGGTTTATTTTTGGTTTATTTTTGGTTTATTTTCGTTTATTTCTTATTCATTCGCTATCTATCAGTTTTTTGTGCGTGTTGATTAAGCAATTTTCTTATCAGCAAATTGCAACGTATTTGCACAATATAGCACAAGCCTTTGTCCACAGCTGGCACGAGTTTACGCCCTTGCAAAGCGGTAATCCGCAGAAAAAGAGAGAGTAGAACCATGTTTAAAATGTTATTTTGCGCCAATTTGAACATCTATAACTAAATCAGTTTTCATCGGATCATGTTTTAAATTGGTAAGTTGCTTATGTTCCTTCAGATTTAGCTATGAAACAATTTTCAGGGCAATCAGGTGTGAAATGCGGCTTCTGAAAGCCTCTAAAAATTGAGCTGTAAAATGGTTAAAATAGGTTTTTGGCGAAAAAACGTTCTGCTGCCGCACTTAGAGTTAGTGATGTTATAGTGACCTTTTCATGGTATACTGTTGCCTGTTAGTCAAAAATGATGGAAAATAGGAGATGAAATTGTACTGCACGTGAATTCACGCGGAAGTTTTGTAGAAATTAGGGCATTTCAAGAAATCAATATATACATGGGATTTTCGACTTGATTTTGTTAAAAACAAGTTCAAATGATTAATGGGCGAAATTAGGTTCCAATGCTACAATTTTGCACGTGAGCACGGACGTTTTGTAGAACTTATTGAAATCGCTACTTTTGATTTATTCAGGCATTAAACGTTACGATATGATGAGTTACGGACCCAAAGTGTGTTCGGAGGAGTCGCATGGGTTTGAAACGGCCTCATCCAATTTTAAGGGAGGTAATTCAGCGACGACTCTTTTGCGGTTTTGGGACCTTATATACTTACTTTTAGTTATATAGTGTTCAAAGATTATGCATTAAATTCTCGCTAGAAAATCTGCACAGTGGCGAAGGAAATGAACTTTCAATGCTGTGTTTGGTGAAAAGTGGGACGAGGTCAACTGTACTGCAAGACGGCAGTGATGAAGTTTGACAAGTCTAGTCTACTCAGTCAAGTACCCTATTTTGACAGCTGTCTGCGGTTTTCTTGTCAAGAGAGCAAGAGCAGAGTCAGCAGCTGGATCGATTCATCAGTTGAGGCGGACTCCGATCAAAAATCAGGAAACTCGGCTACAGCAGAGTAAATGTGACTGTGAGCAATTCAAGAGTGAGTTTGAGGAGTGTCAGTGATGCAGTCAAGCATGAGCTGGGGTATGAAGAAAGAAAAGAGAGCTGAAAGCGGCGGTGAAATTTGCTGAGAAACACGACGACTGAAAGTGAAAGAAAGGGCGGTGATGCTGTTTGTTCTTGTTCTGTTGCCAGGGCTGGGATGGGAACGAATCCCGTACCTCCCATGTTGGTGTCGCCAACATGGATACGGGAACTGGAAGAGACTTCCTGCCCAGTGCCCAGTGTTGGTATTCCGGTTCCGTCGAGTCCCAACTAGGTTGGGGACTCGTGGTATCCTTGGGTGTGGATCTTCCGTCGCAAGTCCAGGAGGATTCCATGGTTATTGTACTGATTAACTGATTAAGTTTCATTTCAAAGCCCTTGTGGGTGCTACACATAGGGTTTGTGATAAACAGGTTTTTCGTGAACGAAAATACATTTTTTAAACGTTTACTTGAGGTTTCTATGGGAACGAAACTTCAATCCACAAATTAGTTTTTTCAGAAACCATAAATAAACGTTCACATACGTTTATTTATGGTTTTGTAGAAAACGTTATAGATAAACCAAAAATAAACGTATCAGAAACGTTTAATTTTGGTTTTGGTGTAAACGTTTCTACAGATCCGTCTATTAAACGTATCAAAAACGTTTAGATTTAGAAATAACGTTTGACGAAAACCAAAATTAAACCAAAGAAAAACGTTTTTTATTGGTTTATTTTTGGTTTCGTTTCTTTGTGCCGGCTGGGTTATCAATCTCGCCATTTAATTTTATTTTCTATCATAATGTATTGCCTAAGAGTCTATAAGACTTCTGATTCGGCTTTCGCTAAACTACGTATAATAAGCGGTTACATGTCGAAGTGGTGACCGTATACCGCAACTTACATGGTCGAGGCGACAGCCGAGACTGTGTAAGTTGGATAATGGACGAGGCGTGCCGAGTTCATTATCGTAGGTATACGGTCACAGCTGAGATCATGGAACCGGATTATACCCCGACCGGAAACAGCTGGGACTGACTATTCTACGGCCAAACAACAGTATTTCTTCCCACTCGGGTCTGACGACCCTCGTCCGGATTCATTGCTTAAGTAGATTTTTAAGTGCTCCTTTATAAAATCAAATTTCATTTTTAGCTTTTTGCACTATTATTCAGTGAAGACCGTATAACCAAACTTACGGTATCTCTCCCATATAAACGGCTCTGAGTGACGTCACAGATCTAAACGTCAATTTTATTGTATCCTAAACCTAACCAAAACCCTAACCTTAATCCTAACCCTAACTCTAACAAATCCTGACCCTAATCATGACCCTAACCGAAGTCCTTAAAGCGCTAGGTGCGCTTAATTATATTTTTCTGAGTGACGTCATTGTCATAGATAATGAAGGCTCCCGTTTATATGGGAGACGTACCAAACTTACACGGTCGCTAAAACAAGCTTGGAAGGGGTATAATATCAAATTCAATATGCATTATACAATGAACTTATTGCAGTCGGCACCTTGTCAATGTGTGATAACATTAACTATAAGAATCAGTAACTCGATTGATGAACTTTCAATATTAAATTTATTGTGATGTGTATGTCTATTGACATAGTAATGACTATTATGATACAGTGTTCGTTGGATGTTACCCTACCCTCGCGCGCGCGGCGCAACGTTCCACATTTGGACGTCACTTTGCGCCTTCGGACATCGCCCGTCGAATACAGTGTGAACTTTTGTGTTTTGAATTTGATACAAGTTAAACTTGTATTAAAAAACTCTAAACCGATCTGCGAGAGTCTTACTTGTTCTTGATTACGATTGACGATGACTATGAGGGATCGTTTTGTCAGACGTTGCCTGGCTACCTTCGCGCGCGCCCAGACTGGGAGAGTCCAATACGGTGGCCGAGCAGGCTCACTTTTTTTTACATAAAAAATTTTACATAAAAATTTTTTATGTAAAAATTTTTGAGCCTTTTCGTCCACCCCCGTGGCCGAGGAGGATCAAAAAATTTTATGTAAAAATTTTTGAGCCTTTTCGTCCACTGCAGTGGCCGAGAAGGATCATTTTATTTCACATAAAAATTTTTGATCCTCCTCGCTTCCATAGATCTAATTTTAGCATAATGGCCATTGGCCACGTCGTTTGCACCTGCTGTGGCCGCGCGCGCGTTAGGCGGCCGATCTAGCGCGCACGCGCAGATGGAATTCTGACAAATTATTTGAGTCGATTTTTTTGTATTTTTGCTTTGAGCAGTAATTATTCAAATTAATTCGATGAAAAGGCCGTAGAATTATTTTTCTTATGAACCATGGGCATGTGTTTTGAAATAAATGTTTCTGTTGAATCAATGATCTTAAATGTCAGTATAAAATCAAAATATCCTATAAATCATTTTAATTATTTATTTCTATGAATTTATTTGAAATAAAAAGAAATCTTTCTTCAAGACATCAATTTCTATGAATAGAAGTATTCTGCAATGGATAGAGCTTCATGGATACTTTGGTTAATTGGGCTATCCATCTGAATGCTTTTGATGCTAAAAATCAAATTATTTTATGTTGTTAATTGATTCATGAATTATGAATTATCTTATGAATTATGTTTTATAAAAGGATTGGGGCTATATTTGTGACAAATGTAAACTGTTTCTATGCTTGTACATTGATGTTTTAAAGAAATTCTTTATTTTATGGATTTTTCTCTACTAAATTGGTAACTGCTGCTTCTCCAACATAGCCCTTTAGCCGCAAAAGTCAAGCCACAATAATGCAATGTCCCAGAAAATATATAGACCATTCAAGACTCTTTCATTTTAGAGATTGAGGCAATTATTGCATCCACTTCATCCACATGACATAGTGAAACCAGGTTTGTGGCATAAAAAATTAACCCTTTCATAAATGCAAGCTAGCTTCCTTATTTGGACATGAACAAATCTAAATTAACAACAATTCATGCTCTGCATCAAAGGCAAAAATTCCCTGAGAAGCTCTTATAGTTACAATTGAAAGTTGTTATTTCATTTTAAAAGTTTAATGGTTGTTCAGTTGTTATAACTCGTGTAGGTAATACATGTCCAGATTTGCCTACTCCTGTCTACTGGTACCTCCTTGAACTGCAGAAGAAGGTTCCCTGATATGATGTGAGCTACAAATTACCTACCGCTTGCAGCTGCAGACTTCTTGCAGTTGAATACAATACAATGCAACAGGTTAACTATAATAATCATGAAGTAACATTTCGAGATAAGAAACTGGAAAGATTTAAGATTTCAATATTGCCAGATATTGAATATGTCATTAATTGGCATAATCCACGATTTTTGCAAGTACACCTGAATTCGCCGCGAATTCGCCGCGAATTCAAGTGAATTCAGGTGAATTCAGGTGAATTCGCGGCGGAGTTCGCCAAAAAATTTTTTTGGCGGACTCCGCTGGACTCCGCCGGAGTCCGCCGCGAACTCCGGCGAATTCACTTGAATTCACCTGAATTCGCCGCGAATACACGCGTATTCGGTGTACTAGTTCGCCAATTTTCCAGTTCACCCAGGTGAACTGCCAGTTCGCGGCGAATTCGCGGAGAACTAGTTCGCCTGAATTCAGATGCCGGAGTCCGCCTGAGTTCGCCGGAGTCCGCCTGAGTTCGCCGGAGGGAAACTTGCCCAAAAGCCCAAAATCCAAATCAGTACGAATTTAACAAATTAGCGATCGGCGATGAAGGAAAATTGCGTTATCGCAATTGCAAAGGCTCTTCTTATACAGGAGTTTTGGTCGGCGCTTTGCTCTAACCAGATCCCGATTGCAAAGTCAACATGGGGAAAGGATTCTAGGTCGGGGGACTCTGGGTCGGCGGTGGCACACCAGGGTGGACTCTGGGTCGGGAGATCCCCACAGGGTGGACTCTAGGTCAGGAGCCTCTTCACTTTATATAAACTACCTAAAGCCTGGATCGATTTATACCGAGAATATCTCGGTTAATCCAGATAACAGAGCCCGTATGGAGGGTACAATGCTCGATCCGATGTATCATTGTGGAGACACTGGACTCACGATACACGGTGTCAGCATGTGATCCGCCACATCACAATTTACACTATCCCATACCGCTTGTTGGCTCATGTCATCGGAGGGATACGTGATACAGGACGTTCATGCGAGCACAACCCCATGCTAATTCGTCAGGATATCGTCCCACTTAGGTAACGAGGTCTCATGAAGTCTGCAAACCCTTGACACGACAGATGGGAGACAAGCTTGGAGGTGGATCAAGCGGAGCTGGCAGCTGCTAGTGTCCTGAACCTCATACCCACTCTGCAGACACCCTCCTGCAGACTGCCGGACCTGCTTCTACGACAACGCCTCGGGTGATCATCCGCTACCAGTGACAAACTCACGATCTCTAGCAGCAGAAAGCTCCTGCTGGTTCCTCGATGGAACCTTCAAGTCCTAACCCCAGATCCTTGTCATCCATGCGGAGCCTCAGACGGAAAATTGCGAAATTTCGCGCCCAAAATTGATGACTGAAACGATTTTTATGAAAAATGCGGACGTCCGGGGGTGGTGGAAGGGGGTTGGGAGGAGAATAGAATGACCGTAATTTTGCAGACGTCCTTTATGGATGGCCCTTTAAACTGATTTAGTGATTTGATAATAAATGTTCAATTGGCAAAAAATACGAAGCGAGGCTGTACAATTTGCATCAATCAAAGTACAGTAACAATTTAAAAATTTGTCCCTACTAATGATACCATAGCAATGATAGCAATGATACCATACTAATGAACCATAGCAAAAGTAGTTCCAAAACCAGAGTAAATAAAATTATGAAAATGAAAGATCCCTCTCAGTCCATCTGGGATAAGATTGAATGATTGAATGAAATATCAGAAATAGGAATCTCGCGCTTGAGACTTGCCCCGAGATCCTCTCACCGACACAAGCACACTTTTCAATAGTGCAAATGACAGTTTGGTTCGCATCATCCTGATCACATCCCGGTATTCCTCGTCAGTTTTTTCTGTGAAAAGCATGAGCTTGAGGAGCCATTCCTCCTGAAGTACTGCACACGAGAGGTGTAGCTACACTTCTCAACCTGGATAACACGTTGCTCATTGTCTTTCTTCTTGATGTTTTCGTGCTGGGTGTAAACTGATGTTATAAGAATGTAAGAGTCAACGTTGGGGTGGAAGATTCTGACATCGAACATAGTCTTCTGAAAAGGCCCCCATAGCCCACGAGCAGAGATGTCAAGGCAAGCTCTCTCTTCGGTGTTCCCTGGAATTGCCTGGCAGGAATCGATAGGAATGAGCTCTGGCTCGGTCTATGTCGAACTTCCCTAAGATACGCAGCATTTTTGTCTCGAACTTTGTTGTGTCGGAAGACCCAACAAAGCCACCATTTTTACGAATTAAAGTGTGGTCTACTGAATTCTTCATTCCACAGACACAAAATGGGGGAATTTTGAGCCTGAGTGCATCCTGGAACTCTTCTTTGTTCAACACCCATCCAAGGGAACCAATAGGAAGAACAGTAAGCCAAGAATCGGCACCCTTTTCTTGGGCTAAAGTAATTTACCTTTTTAACCTGGCATCTGACGAGTCGGATACAAAATCAAGAAATCTTCCTCAGCGTCCTCACCTCTTTGTCCTTCATGCAGTCCCTGGTCACCTTAACCACACCCTCAGTCTGATACCCATCGAGCGTTGACTTCTGGTTTATTATCAGCTTCTTCAGATTGGCCGTGATTCTCTCTGAAGCTCGGAATGCGAATTCTGATCCTTCAACTGGATTCGGAATTCCAAGCCCCCCCCCCCCCTAGTCTCACAGGTAGTGTGAAGTGGTAACAAGTCTCTTTCTGTGTCAGTAATTTGTCTCCCAATAATTGCTGGCAGGGCATTTTCTAGTGGAGCAAAAAGCTCTGAGAACCTCAGTATTGTCCAATGTCCTCTGAACAAACGTCCATCTCTGGCACAGTTAAGGCAGTGTACGCTGCTCGGGGTCATCTACCGATTTATGATAACTATTCTATGTCTTTCGCCCACATTGCCACTTTTTCCTTTCCTGAATTCCTCCGTTCCCAACACAACACCAAGATGACGCTCCCTCTTACTTGTAACCTGGATGCCATAACCCTTTAATTTCTGTTTAGCAACCTGAAGACATTCCTCCTTTACAATCAAAGCAGTTTTTGAGGGCTTGGGGTAATATCTATTCTGAGGCCCCCTGACACAGAGGACAAAGGAGGCTGTATGATAATTGATCATACATTGAAATTTCATATTTCATATTTGACGAATCAATCATCGGGCATTCCTAATTGCTCTTCTTCAACATATTATCATCTATCGTATCACTCCACATCTATAGTCACTCAGCACTCAACTATTTTCAATAACTTCCAACCCGACTTTGCTCAGGAAAATGAACCACGGACAGATCCAGTCCATGCTACGTCGGTGGTTCGTTGAGTCGAAGGGACCCCTTCAGAACTACCTTTGGGACGACAACAGGGCCGTGGTTGAGTGGCTGGAGGATGCTGAGGAGAGGCAGTCCATAACGGATAACATCAAGATTATCCAAAGAGAAGCTCTCATCCAGAAGATAGACACGTGAGTTATGTTCAACTATCATCATTCAATGTAAAAACAGTTTTATAACAATGTATACAATGATATACGCTTAGTATCTTACTGGCCAGTTAAGATTGTTCAAGAACAATTGCTTTTCGTCCATAAGGCCGGTCATAAAAAGGCCAGTTAAAAAGTTTAAAAATATAACAAGATTAAGGCCAATAGGGTATACGGTGTAGACGTGTAGTGTCATTGTATCCTATTATACATCAATTACAGATTGTACTATCTTTGTCCTACGTTTTAGGAACTATTGTGCGCGCTTGTTCTAAGACTTTTCTGTGACTTTTCGGAGAAAGGGCGCGCGCAGCGCCCGAACAAACAGGGACGCATAGCATGTGAAACTGACAATGGTATCTTAAACTTATGAAATCTTGATAAGTCGAAATATATGAATTCATCATGCTAGCATGCATCTATACATCTATTATGCATTGATGAAAATAAGATGCAATACTGAGTAAGATTTAAACACGAATGCGGCAATGGTTTTGCAGTAGTACAACTATAATTATAAATTGTGAATATCCTTACTTTATGTTGTTGTATTCGTAGCACACTTAAAATTCTATGATTTTGTCACTTTGCAGGCTTGCCGGAGGCAGTGAGGAAACGTCGCTGGAAGCCGTTATCGGACTGCTCCAGAAAATGTCGTCTCGGAACCAGGGGGAAGTGCGGAAACTCCTCGACTCGTTCATTCCTCAGGAGATTGAGGACGAAAGGGAGGAAATAGCTGAGTAGATGATAAATATTACTCATACTCCTTGACACCATGAGCTTGAATATATTGAAATTCGTGAATTTTATATCCTATTTTTGGTGCTATGAATTGACTAAAAACCTGAAGGACTTAACCTGGTCCTCGGCGGACCCGTCGGGAACACGGGTCTCTGTTGATCCACCGCGTACTTCATTCCTTAGTCCGCCATGTTTTAGCCATAAACTTATGATTATTTCTTGCTCTGGTCGAGGAATTTTCTTTATGATAAACTTTTTAGAAATTACGTAGAAAAAAGTACGCTCCAATTAAATATATTGAGTTTTTTTGACTTAACCAACGTGCGTAGCAACAGGTCTTAATGTACTGACTTATATCGATTTTAACCTCAACTATTGGCTTGAAAATATGTTGAATTTATGTCATCACATTTTGACTGTGGTTGAAGTATCAGCTTTGTTTCTCCAAGCTAATCAATCTAGTTAAATAGACTGTTCATAAGCAATTTTTGGTCAGTTTTTTAATGTATTTGCTACATTCTAAAATAACATTGTCAGTGTGAATTGGCCACTTGAAGTTGATGAATGTCTCGCAATATGACCCGAAAACACCCATCTAACCATTGATTTAATTACATATGTGAAGGATCCCATATTCCATATAAATTTCTCCAGATTAACTATAAGTATTGTAACTTTATAATAGATCAATTCTGGGCAATTATTGTACGGTGCTTAAATCATGACTTATAATTTCTTATCAAAATTTCGCATTATAACATGAAAACCTTTTTTACTATTTATTAGACCCCGTCAATTGCCAAGTGAGTTGGGCTAAATGACTAATATAACTGGGGTGTCAGTTTTTGGGCAGTATTCAGAATTTGCCAATTCCAACGTATAAGTGACAACATTGCAGAAATAGATCATGATTATTAAACTATCAAATATCAAAGATCTTAGATTTCATTTTTGATTGTATTATCTTATATCATAAAACTAGAAATATTTATGTGCAGCGAAATTTGAAGATTTTATTGGAAATACCTTATTTTCGCACCCCATAAAATTTTGGTATATGACGTCACCATCTTAGCAAGGGTAATATTGAAAAAAAATTCCCATATTTTTTAACCCGCGAAATTTCGATCTCCACTTCAATTATTGTCGAAAATGAATATGAATATGTCTCGTTAGGTACCTTAGTCTCTCTTGATAATCTTTTAAGAATTGTAAAACTCAATAACGATATTTATTGTACAATAAGCGAAAAAATGATTTTTTATTAGATTTCAAAAATTAGCAAATGAATTTAAGACCACGAAACTTAAAGTGTTTCATTTCAGATTTTGAGTGCAATATTATTGAATTAAGTTATTGTTTATCAATATGATTTCAGAAGATAAGTTAACTTTAGGGATCGTTCACACATTAATCAATTTTTGGGCATTTTTTACCCCCCCCCCCTCCGTAAGTAAACTTAATAATGGCCAATCCCCCTCTTTGGGCGAATATTACGTAATCATGGCCTAACCCCCCCCTTATTTTTTTTCGAAAATGATAATCATTTTCTAAACATATTGATTAGATTTATTATAATATGTGAACGACCCCTTATCCGTATCTGAAAAGGTTGATACATGTTATTGATAGTGATACATATCTATTATCTGTGAATGTGATATAAACAATATATTATATAGAAACCTTTGTAATTATAGTGTTGTCTTTTGCGTGAAATTTTGATGAATAACACCACTTTGTAATTTAAAAGTATTTGCAGTACAATGAGATTGAGAAAACGTATCGCAGGCTTTATTTGAAATTGATCTTATAAAGGATGGAAAAACAGAAAAGAACGATACGGATAATACGGGTAGGTATAAATTCAGGTGTCTCTAACTTTTGTAGTGCAATCGTGGCACTTACTTTGGGCAAATACAAAATCTACAATGTACAAAAATATAATGTTAATGTTATCAATCTCGCCATTTAATTTTAATCATAATGTATTGCCTAAGAGTCTATAAGACTTCTAATTCGGCTTTCGCTAAACTACGTATAATATTAATATTAATCATATCAAATTCAATATGCATTATACAATGAACTTATTGCAGTCGGCACCTTGTCAATGTGTGATAACATTAACTATAAGAATCAGTAACTCGATTGATGAACTTTCAATATTAAATTTATTGTGATGTGTATGTCTATTGACATAGTAATGACTATTATGATACAGTGTGAACTTTTGTGTTTTGATACAAGTTAAACTTGTATTAAAAAACTCTAAACCGATGTGAGAGAGTCTTACTTGTTCTTGATTACGATTGACGATGACTATGAGGGGTCGTTTTGTCAGACTGCGCGTTGCCTGGCTACCTTCGCGCGCGCCCAGACTGGGAGAGTCCAATAAATTTATTTCTTTAGAGTTTCAAAAAAACCGCCATTTGTACGTGCGTGATATCCCTGTGTGATATCCCTGTGTGTTGCTCTAACCAGATCCCTACCTAGTACCTCCTTAGCGCGCAACAGTGTTGCGCCATTTTTTCCGAGTGTTGCGCGCAACGCAAACAGTGTTTGCGTTGCGAGGCGCGCTTCATCATTCCTCGTAGGGAAGCGCTGCCGCTCGCGCGTACACACACTTATGCGGGCTTATGAACGCACCGCGCAACGTAAACAGTTGCCCTAACCAGGACTCTGCTCTGGTTTAGCGCAAGGAGTGCGCGGCGCGGCAACCGTTTCGCGACGCCCCTGGTTAGGGTTGCTCTAACCAAATCCGCTAGTTTTACGCGCGCGCGTTCCCCTAACCAGGGGTGTCGCGAGACGGTTGCCGCGCCGCGCACTCCGTGCGCGAAACCAGGGCGCTGGTTAGGGCAAGCGCGCCGCGCGGCGCCTTGCTCCAAACCGCGTTTCGCGACACCCCCCAGCAAAACGTTTCAACTTTTTAGCTGATCTCAGCTTCCAGTGGTCCGATTTGTGCGCGGTTTTTTGCATTTGAACGGTAATTGTCCCATTAGAACAGCGCATAATGCGCTACTTCCTATGTTAACTAGAAGTGCATGCAAATGCATAAAATGCATAAAAATGCACTCCGATTGTTATCCTCTCGGTGAGTTGCTTGCGCAGGTCCCGTTCTGACCAATCCGCGCTCTTCTACGCGTCACGTGATTTATGCTCTCCTCCTCCTGTGTTGATGATTGAATAATTGATATCGATACGGCGCGATGTTTCGGTTTAAAGTTACCGCCGTATCTGATTTTGTTACCTCCCAAGCTGTGAGATTCACGAGTGAATGTAATTAACCCGGCTAGGCTAACATTCGAAAATATTCACTTTTAACGTATTATCGTGACGTAGTATGCCATGGTGTATCCTTCATAGCTTCATCATCATGATAACATAATCCAGTTGCCGGTGTATACTACTTTTAGTACTGATAACTTTGTAATACTACCTTAACATACTACCAAACACGCAATACTAACTACTCAACAACTAACAAAATCAAGCAAAACACTTCAAGCAAAACTTCAACCCAAAAGGTACCGCAATTTCAAAGTGAGCAACATCTGCAGACAATAGCCCAATGATTGATGAATGATCAGTACGGTTAACTTTATTCGCTGACATACAAAATTATAACGAATCGCAAATGTACACAATGACAAATATTGGAGAATTGATATTGATAAACAGCTGGCGAAATTGAAAGTTATAAGAATAGTCGGATCAGGGCGTACTATCATTATC
>WFMF01000494.1:28451-116405 GCA_011033025.1 Beroe forskalii
AAAAAAATATCAAAAATTTTATCTGTCAAAAAATCGGGGGAAAATCTTTTTTAACACCAATACAACACCACTACTTTCATACAGTCAATAAGAACCAAATTCAAGAATATCAAGCCCACCACATCTGATCGCACACCAAGGATGGATTGCAGGAGTTAGTTAGGGGAAAGGGGTGTGTTGTGAGAAGTGATAGGTGTTACATGTTCACTGCCACTCAACTTGGGTTCAGGTGCCGGGGCTAGTCTTCTGAGGAGAGCCATCCAGTCCCATTGTCAAACCCACAAACCCTGATTACTTTAGCAATCCATCCGAGGCAGGCGAGCAGACATAGTATAACTCAACATCCTCAAATTTGATTGTATAAAGTAGTGTTGTAAAGTTTAAAACAGAGAGGGGTAAGGGGGTTTTGCCCCAAATTATTGGATACTGCTTAATCCAAGACATCTGTTACTCATCAGGTAGCAACTCATTGTCTGGTATTGCCCTACCCCCTCAAACGTGCAAATCGGAATGACATGATATCTTGTGACTCACTAGAAATTGAGTCACCAGGTAGTGACTCACTAGCTAGTCACAGGTGACTCACTCATCACTAGTCACTACCTAGTCAGTCACAAGGTAGTGACTCACTAGCTAGTAAGTCACTAGGTAGAAACTCAATAGCTAGGGAGTCACTACCATGTGAGTGACATACATTGCATTCGTTACCAGCCAATATAATAACCTCTTTGATGTTGCAGTTGAACATAAGAATTAAAAACACTACAAGCAGAATGCTATTGTGTCATATCTGTGTTATATAATACAAGTTAAAATGCTCATAACACTTAAAGTGACAGTTGACTTGATCTTTCGTTAAAGTTTGACCAGATGGAGCTTGAACAAAGACTAATGATGAACTTAAATCCTGAATGAACTTGAAGCTTAATCAAACAATTTTGTAACCATCTGTTGGTTGGGGGAGTGTTGGGCACAGCCACAAGTCCATGTGCCACAGTGTTAGCTTTCATTAAACCATATTATTTTTGGTGTCTCATTATATTTGAATTTAAAAGAAATCTTTCTTTAAGACATCAATCTGCAAGACTTTTCTCATTATGATTTGTTTGGATCTTCCTAGAACTCTGATAAAGGTATCTCATTTCAATCCAGTCAAAGAGTTTTTGGAAAGTTTTGTGGCTTGACTGTACAAAGAAGACTGTATTTGTATCCCAAAGATAATCATTTCCAAATTTATATTAAATTAAATATATTAAAAAAATGCCCTACAGCAACACAATTCGATAACACATCATTTGTGCAATTGTGCATCATTTGTGTATCATTCTGAATACTTATATAATTGTAATTAGCTTGCCCTAACCAGGGCCCTGGTTACGCGCACGGAGTGCGCGGCGCGGCAAGCGCTATCGACACCCCTGGTTAGGGGAAGTAATTAGCTATTAGGTAACTGTTGAGTGTTATTACCAAAATAGCTATTAGCTATTTTAAATATATTTTGATAATTTTGCAAAATAAATTGCCCTGATCATTCCCCTAACCAGGGGCGTCGCAAAACGCTTGCCGCGCCGCGCACTCCGTGCGTGTAATTTATCCAGGGTCCTGGTAAGGGCAACCCGGCCCTGATCAAAGCATTGATTCTACTTGTCGACGACGCGAATCACGTTGCCCGCAAAGGCCAAGGTGACTTCCAAGTGTGTATGTGGAACGTTGCAGTTGCGCCGCGCGCGCGCGCGCGAGGGTAGGGTAAAATTAATCCTGCGACGCAAGCGAATTCACCTAACCAGGTGCAGTGCTAACGCCGCGCGCAAAAAGGGCTCTGGTTAGATTTCTTTTTTCCTAAGCCCGCATATGCATAGGTGTCTATACGCACTTTCCAGTTTTCAATATTTTTACAATGCAACCCCCATTGCATTCCTTAAGCCCGGATAGGTGTTGTCTAATGCACACCTTTATTGGAACATATTTTCCTTTTCTATTTCATTTCACTAGACTAATATCTCATAAAACTCTCAACAATTTCTCAATTTATCAAAAATATTGCTTGTTCATTGAAATTTGAATGTTCTGAGGCGGCCGTAACGTTCGTCGATCGATCGATGGGGTTGGTCGGTCGATCAACTCCATTTGAAAGAACAATGTGTTTTACTGGTCCCTAATGACTTATATCGTGTTTAAATGAGCAACATTTAGTTGTTTCCCTACTAGCTCAAATATTTTCCATTTAAAACACATCAGTCGATCAAATGAAGTTGATCGATCGACCAATTCCATTCGATCGACCGACGAACGTTACGGCCGCCTTATGCATTATTTTAATCAATTGGGTATGGGATTGGAGATGGTTTAATACCATCATGCTTACTTTACTTCACTTTATTTCAATACTATAAAATACATAAAACTATCAACAATTCAATTTTCTAAATTATGTTGTTCATTGAAATTTGAATGTTTGAAGTGATTGATCATTTCATTGAATCATGGACACTGTTTTGTGAAATGAGTGTTGATGTCAAATCAAAATTTCTTATCTTTTCTTATCTTATCTCACCTTTCCAGAGAATGATCATTTAATCATTCTAATATGAAATCAAAGCCACACACTTGATGCAACTATTCAACTTTCAGTCTCAAGAAACAATATCTCTTCAGGAACTCCACAGTCCTCAAAGTGTAACACAATATCTCAAATTTGAATATGGTAAAAAGCAGTTTTGTTAAGATGTAAACTTTGAATATTTTAGAAAATTGAATTAATGGAAACCTGTGTTCAAAGGTGTGGCCTATGTATAGTACATTGGTTGATCAAATGGAATTGGTCAATTGATAAACTTTATTTGATCAACTATAATATTGCTTAAATTCAACCATTGACCAATGTACTATACATGTCAACTGTGTTTTCGAGTGGAAGCTATTGTTTTGATATATTGCAATGAAGTTTGATGGTTCAACACCATAACTTTTTAGGACTGGTTGAATGTGGGACAATATGATGATCTAATTCCCATGGAATATCAGTAGTATAGAGGAAGGAAACTTGATATTTTTCAAGTTTTAAATCATGTATCATTTACTAGATTATCATTGCCTGCACATAATCTCATAATAATGAAATTGATCTTATTATTAAATATTTCTGTGCATATTTGATCAGTCTAAGAAGCAAATATAATTGCATATACATTATCTACTATGACAGATAATTGATATGTAACCCCTCCCAAGTCAGGATAAAATGTCAAACAGAGGTCCAGCTTATGGATTGTCAAAAGAAGTTCAAGACAAAATAGGTTATTTCAATTTGAAAGTTTTTTACCTACTTACCTACCAAAGAAAGATTTCTTTTTAATTCAAATACCTACCATATACAGTATTCATAAAAATAACATTGTAATCACACTTTGTGAGCTGATAATGCCCAAGCTGAGAAAGGGGATTTGTACAGTTCTCAAAGGTGTGATGATGTTATTTGGAATAAGGATCACAGATAAGAGCAATTTGAATACAAAATTTTTATGGGACAAAATCATCCATATGCAGCTAAAATTTGCTCTCATTGAATATGAGTGTTATGAAGCTTGAAGGTTTGTAGGCATTTACATGTAAAAGTGGTGATGCCATACCACAACATACATGGTTAAGGAAACACCATGGAAAATTTGAGTTGGATGATATATGGGTTCATTACCTCTTGAAGGACGTATGTAGTCACAGCTGAGGCCAAATTATATCCTGGCCAAACAACAGCAGATTAAAGATTTAGAGTGCTGGTTCATCAAAATAAATTCTTATTAAAGCTCTTGCATATTATTTCATGATAACCATTTAATGCAGCATACATGGTTGCTAAAACAAAGCTGGGATGGGAATAATATCAGATTTTGGTAATATTCTTATAGCTCATATCTTATAGCTTACTACTGAATCTCCAGCTTGTTAGTTTCTGAATTGAATTGAATACAGTACAAATTTCACAGCAAATCATTAATGTACCTTATGCATATTACCATGCCCAATATTGAATTCTAAATTTGGGGCATTGATAAAAGATGCAATATCCCAGTACTGTCAAGAGTGGAATTGATACTTTGATAGGTATCAGTAGCACAGTAAGGCAAGACATGAAGCATTAGATATCCTGTATGAGTGAACTATCTGCATTGGTAAATAATATCACAATTTTATTTTCAACCATTTTAATGAAGCCGTAAATTGCAGTCAGATATTGTCAATATCTGACTTGCTTCCTAGTTACCTGCTAATATATTGCCAAATTTAGTGATAGTGTCTTCCATTGCACTGTAGCTGTACAACTACAGTCAACAGTGGTTGGATAAATGTGGCATCATAAAAGCATCAACACATATCAATAACACCAATAAGTGCATAGTTACGACGTTTTCTCTTGTATTATTCTTATGCCCACCTAATCCCCTGGGGATTCAGCACATCAACACCTGTAACAAATTTCTTGCTGTAATGTGTACACTCTGTGGCTTTGGTTTGGGTGCTTCACTGAATTTGTAAGATTGCAGACTGAGGCTATATTGTAGGCTGTGGCTATTGAATGTATTATGTATTGCATTCTTATGTTAAATGTTTCGGTGTCTCCATTTTGATTCATACTTAAACTCTGTTTTAAAGTGTGTAAAATTATTGCGCAATATTTGAAATTCATCGAAATCCACTTACACCATCCTTTTACTAAAGATGCTCGATGTTGTGTAGTATTACTCATGAGAAATCGCATAATGTTGAGATGTTAGAGGAGTATTCAAATATGTGTGTGTATTTAGTGTATTTTGACATGAAATATCTGCACCATTCTCCAGCATATTCTATTAGGTGTTTATAAATGCCACATAATAATTTGCCGACGGTAATAAGTTGTGCATCACGAAGGGGCTCCAGCCTTATGAAATAGAGTACATACTGTAGAAGTAAAACTGATCGAAGAGATTTCATATTTCACAACCACGATTGATATACATAGAAGCGTTTTTGTGCTATTTTAACTGGTACTTCCGATTTTTTTGCTATGCTTTGTCACAATAATTTTTAGGCCATGTCAACTCGACAATAATCCCTCTACTTATTACCCCAGATAGAGTCTCAGTACTCAGAAGAGTTAGAAGGGCAGTGTCTATACCCAATAATCCCCCATTATTAACCCAGATAGAGTCTCAGTACTCCGAAGAGTTGGAAGGTCAATGTCGGGACTGGATCGCTGCAGTGACGGGGGAGGGGTTTCCTGATAACGGCACTTTCCACGACGCGCTAAAGGACGGAACTCTGCTTTGCAGGTACAACCACAGCAGGTTGAGGGGTTGTTTGCCTTTTAACCGATTAATTTAGTAGTTGAGGGTTTAAACTAAATAACGTGATTCAACGTGTTTAATCAGGTGTGATATTTGAGAGACTTATTTTAAACCGTATTTCGTTATGAAATTCACTGGCTACAACTACAATTGCGCTCCTGAAAAGGGAGCACAGTTTCTCAGTTTGTGAGGAGTGTGAGCCTCCGGAAGAATGCCTGTATGCCTGGGATGCATACCTAATTAAGCACATGGTGACTCGTAGGACAGGAGGGTACTTGAGGTAACTGCGTCTGGTATTCGATATGTGGGAAATACGACAGAACGCATGACAAGAATACGCGGTATCTCTTGGCGTGCGCTGATATCTGTTGGTATCTTATTCTAATTCAATAAGAAAGGTCTGTTTATGTTCATCTGCATTCTGCACGCCACATTTCAGAAATGCAGCAGCAGTTTTGAACAATGTTCTGGGTGAGCCGAAAAGAAGGTTACAAAAGTAAACCCTTTGGCTGGGTTGGGAATTTTAGATTGTCATAGGTATTCGAGATAAGTCTAGCTCAAATCATCTAACTTTGAAAGCTTATTGCTTAATTGAAAACATTCGCTCATTGAGGTTTTAGGTAACTTTGCCACACATGAAAATTTTACTGGCAATTCCGATGCAGTAGATAGTTGAGTTTTTAAACGCCTACATTGACTTGCTGGCAGAATGTTTATTTTTTAAACATTTACAATCCATTCCACTGTCACAAGTCTGTGTAAGTTTTCTCTGCCCCGGTCCTTAGCCCGTGTAGCAACCTGCTAAACGTCACTAGTAACAAGTGTACAAGTTACAAGACGTGTAAAACACGCCTAGTCACTAGTTGCAGGTTACATCAAGTGTAGCTCTCAGTGATGTCACTATCATACCTTAGAATGGTGAGTTGATGACGTCACACTGCCGTATTCTCGAGTGTGTGTGTGACAACTTCCCGTAAAACTGTAACACGTGGAGTGGCAGGGTATTAGCGCCCGGGGCTGAGGTTGCATGTGGCGAATAGAAGGTTATACGTCATCAAATCACTGCTTGAAAAAACGGTAATTACGTCACTCCAAAAGGCGTATTACTTGTTAGAGTGACTTTTGGAGCTGCTGATCCTAATAGCGAACTGATGTCTGGGACTGAGCCATGCCGTGTGGTGTCCCGCACAGTTAACAGCTACCTTCTAGTGATGTCATTATCACGGGTTAGCGTGGACTCTTGATGACGTGGCAGGGTCTGCGGGGTGTGTGATGGTGTGTGGAATGTTGATACACACTGACCAGTGTAGTAGTGGTGTACGATTAGTAAGTAATACTAACTAAGTAATACTTACTAAGTATCGTGTGCCGTAGGCAGTGTGAAGGTTTAAACTTAAATAATAACGTCTTGCCGCTAATAATATCAAAGTGGTTACATTATTACAATTTACTGATATAAACAGCTGTAGTAGATAGCAACTAGTTTGTTGGTCTGTCAGTTTGCAGCTACACCTAATTACTGGTTTATACTGGTTGTAGTTGATGAAAGTTATACGTATGTCAAAAAGGCAACACAGAAGCTAGGGATTCAAATTGCTAAAAAGTCTCTAAACGATATCTTTACCTCATCTTTACAGCTTAATGTTAGAAATATCTGAACCATGTGTCCATCTCACTTATCACCCTATCACAACGTATCAGAGAGTCTCATCTAATGACGTAATCTAATGACACACTCTAATGCCTTTTAATGGGCAGGAGGAGGAGGAGGCTGCATTCGCTAGTTGGATTCGAGCCAACAACACATGCGTGGGTGGTGAAGTGCCTTGAAACAGTTGTGCAGTCTACACTGTGCGGTACTGTGCTCAGCATCAGGTTTCTACTTTTCTAGGAACTGAAAAACTTCTCTGGATTTTAACTTTCCATGGTCTGCGAATATTTTCTGCAAATCGCACTGGATATATAAGTACCTACTTTATTTCCACGCACGGAACGCAAGGACTGCAATTTCTGAAATCATTATGTGCTCCACTCTCAATTTGTTCCACTTCATGAAATTGAAGTACAGCTGTCAGAACTAGCTTCTATCTTTCTATAGTTCATCAGTTTATGTTAAAACTTTAATAAGACCACGGTCCATGGCAGTGCATGATCTACAGCAGAGTAGCTGCTTTCTGACACTCCTGTCTCGTAATAATTGGAGAAGTCTGCTTCAAGAATCATGACCATACAGGACCATATATTTTTATCTACAAATCACAGTACAGAAGTTCTGCAATCTGATCAATCCTTGTCTTTATAGTTAGCAGGCATGAAATGTATTTTTCCTATGTTACATGGCCTCGTTTCATGCAGGTATTTGTCTCATTTCTTGGCGGCATGACGCAGACTTGACGCACCTGATTGAGGGAATAACAAAAGTTCAGTGGTTTTAAACTGGTCTTCAGAAATATTCTGCATCTACTACACACACTCAAGCAAAATGACGTCATACCTTGATCTGGATCATCTACTACATGTCCGATTTACACTGAGAATGTGAGAAGCAAATCATTAGATCAACTCATTTAAAAACTTAAAAACATAAAATGACTCTGATTGTCTGATTGTCACAGTTATTGTCATTGAAATTAGAGGAATAGTCAATACTTTAATTCAACAGGGTGCATCTCAAATCCAAGAGTCAAAGTATACATCTTACCAAAGGGTTTTTACTTCTGTATAGAGCAGTAGGTGTACCACCAGCTAAGCACCTATCTTGGAAATTGATGGGTCTATGATTTATTGCCCTCATGTGAGACGCATGTACTGTTTTCTGCACTGTACAGGTTGCAAAACAGCCGCATGCGATTTTGTTATGTGCGACTGATACTGGGAAATTGGGAAATATTCTCAGATGCAATGGCGTGGCCCTATAAAACCGGTAACCACTGCACCAACTCACTACCCTGCCACCTTATCTCAGCAGCTCTATCTGAGAAAGTGATCAATGATCACCACCTCTCGCATGTAACATTTAAACGCTGTATTCTTCACATTCCTGAAACATTGATTTCGAGACTCAAAAAGTTCCATATAAGGTAATGCGCTACTCATTCTCCTTACACTAGCAGGAGCTAATTTCACGCATGGGACTAATAGGCAGTGTCGCGTCATCCACCGACCACTTTGATCCGTGATGTTGACGTCACGTTGACCTATTACTGATATTCTCGACGCAGGGAGACTGTATTATCCTTGCGTCTGAGTGTCTGACATGCTAGTTTTGACAAGCAACGCTCAGATACATGTACGTATCGTAATATTAGTGTACTAATTTAGTGATTTAGCGCGTGGATTCAATCAGTGAACTGTGTGTCAGTGAGGTGTGACATGTGGAGTGTGGGGGGATGCGGGGTAATGAAATGGGCAGAGGTTGGGGTAGGCAGTATAGGTAGTTTTGATTCATTGGGGAGCGAGGGCATTAAATGCGGTGAAGATCCGTAAGCCATCCAAGTGATAACTCTAGCCACTATCTCAAGACTCCAGATCTCCAAACCTTCACTTTTCGGCGGTGCTTCTCTTGAGATAATGTATGTTGGAACTGTGGTTTTTGTAAGTGCTCCTCGAATCACTGGCGCTCCTTCAATTTGTTATTTCGGCAAGCAAGCTGCTCACTTTCAGCATCAACGTGTGATATAAAGAGTATTCATAGTACTCTGTAGTATTTAGTTATTAGTAAACAAGCCAACAAGACAAAACACTGCTTGTCTCACATTAAAATTCTTGAGATTTTAGATGTAAGCAATACTTTATGAAGCATTTAAGAATTAATATGTTATTAAAGTACTAAAGTAATTCGTTGTACAGTAAGGAAACTCCAAAAGGAATTGATTTTTGTAGACTGACTTTATCATAAAAGATCAAAGCCGGTGACTGGATTTTTGCAGACTTGATATTCAAGCAAAAAAGCTAGAGTCTCTTTAAAGCTTTAATCAACCCAGCCAGTGGTGGTCATGGGGAGACTATGATCAAGAACGAACTAAATGAAACTTTTGAGTGGGCTTAGCCACTCGAACACAGAGGGATGCCCTGATCAGAAGAGAGAAAGTATGGTTTAGAACTGGTGCTCTGGACCACACAGAGGCCTAGAAACCGCCAGCCGCTTCAAACAGGCCGCTGAACAGGTCCCGCTTGATAACAGTTGGAGAAGAGCCACTCAGCCTAAGATGGCTATGTTGCTATGTGCCATCTCCCTTTTCATAGCTGGGTCACTAGGAGGTCTGACCCAGCCGGACTGTAATATCAATATCCCGGGATGAGGGTCTATCCCATTCAGCCATTGATACCATATGACAGTGCTATGTGGCTGGTGGCTCAGTTATGCTCAGTTGGCAAAGCCTCCCTCCTGTCAATTTCTATGACAAATGAAAACATCACACATCACCTGTACTCGTGTGTCTATTCTTTGCTTCCCCTTTTCCCGCCTCCGAGCGCCAGCTCACATATTAGGACATTATTAGGACGTAGTAATATCACTAATAACATGCGTGTATAGGTAATATTCAACCACTACACCAGTGTTGTACATTGGTCTATGTGACGTATGTTGGAGTGTGTGAACAGTGGTTTATACTCTCCTGATAGTCAAGTATACTAGTAGGTCGTCTACAGCTAATCTAATTCTCTAATCTAGTCTAGATCTATAGTTGCCTGGATATTAGAACCGTGACAGTGGGTGTACTGTGAGGATTACTAGAAAATACTCTACCTGTCTTCTAGACGAACAAACCAGTCTAGTTCTTTGGTTCTACGAACTGAGACATTTGATTGGAGTTTGAACAACGAGACGGGGGATTAACAGGGATTAGGATTTTTAATTATTAGCCATTATGGCTCTTATGAAAAGGAACCAGATTATCAAATATTCAGAATATTAAGTCGGCAAGACTGGTATTTATCAGAATACCATGTCTGTTTGGGAATAAGTCCTTTGCTGGCACCTTGGCTTATTGCTTAGGTATGAACATGGACAGTCACCGAGGAGCAGTCAATGAACTGCTATGTTGCACCAGCGCATTCCACTTTCAAACTAAAAACAATGTTACTAAACGAACGCGATCCTCTCACCCCTCCCCTATTCAGAGTAGTCACTTGTTGCTACTAGTTTACTAGCTAGTCCTCTACTACTCTACTAGTTAAGTGTTACTACTAGTTTACTTGCTAGTCCTCTACTAGTTAAGTGTTACTACTAGCTATAAGATCATAAGCTATGAGAGCTGCCAGCATTCACCAGAAACATCATTTCTTCGTGGGTGCCGACTGTACTCGGCTATGAAATTTGTTGTAATTTTCCATAAAAGGAGAATCTTCAAAGACATGAAATCTTACGCAGATTTATTAGTGGTTTGAGCTTTTTAGGGACGTGAGACTGAATATTAAATACCCATAATTAATTTTGCAGTACCTACTCGGTGATGCGACATCAGTAAAACCATTTAATTTTTTGTGGTGAAATAATTAAATAAAAATTGTTTTAGAAAAAACAACGGGCAATAATATTACAAAAATTTTATTATTAAATTTCATCAATTTATTATTGGAAGGGAAAAATAAAAATACAGCAATATGTTGCAAAATAAATGTCAACATTTCGATGTAATCTATTAAAAATCATCGCAAATTTCTTGCAAAGAGCAGATTTTTTCTACGAACTGACGATATTTCAAGTAAAATATCCGAAGACATTTGAGCCTGTACTCTGTAGGCTCAAGTCTCTTGTGTTTGCTTTTTTACAACCTTTTCTATACGTACCCTTCGGCCTTCACTTAGCTTTTTTGTACTAATAAAGCAGCGAAAATGCACCGAATGGCATGAAATCGCTCATGCAAACCGCAGCTGCGTGACTTTGTGAAGAATAATAGTTCATTCCTTGAACTTAATGACTTTTACTATCTTCAAATGCTGAAGTGCAGTATAACTGCGGAACCCTTTAAAGTTAATAGCTCCTAATTGCAGTGATTACCTTAAGTAGAGTAATTTGATCACGGAGATTGCTATCATTGATTAATGCATTATTACTTAACTTTGATATTCATTAAGTAATTTGAGAGTCTTGATCCTTTTATCTGAATGGAGTGGTACAAATACATCAGTTATCAGTTCATGTCTCATTCCAATAAGCCAATAGTATGATTATGATACTGTCATGCTGGTTGCTGGTATTTTTGGTCCCTTTTATGAAGTACACATGAAAAGTTTACATATTTGATCTGATGGCATCTGATATCATGTTGATCTGACATACATGTTGATGATTGATCTGACATATTTATCTGATCATGTGGATTTGACATGTTGATTTGACATGTTGATCTGATCATGTGGATTTGAAATGTTTACTTTGCAGGGTTATGAACAAGCTGGTGCCTGGCAGTGTCCCCAAAGTACACAAGTCTAAACTTGCTTTCATGGCGATGAGTAACCCACTTCATAATGATATATTGAACATTACCCTACAGTGCATTTAATAACTGTGACCAGACGTCTATAGGATGTAATAGTAGGCAATTAGCACTGAAACTAATAATAACTAGATAATTATTACTGTAATTACGAGACAAATTCTAATTATCGTAGGCCTGCCAAGTTACGTTGCAGTTCATGCCACTGCCATTGTCCCAGAGTCCTACAGTCATTATTCACGTTGTCACTGGATGATAAATACTGATATATTGTAATATTACTACGTGGTAGCTTAAGACAGGCTTTAAGGGACTCAGAATTACTGCTGTACACAGTGGTACACTACAGTTTTACTGATAACGTAGCCTAATATGTCTCTATTCGCAAGTTAGACTACACAAATCGCTCATAGTATTACACCACTACAGCTGAGCACCTGTGTTAAACTCATTTGATGAGGGCCACCGGTTCAACCTTGTAGTAACTGCGTGTCTGTATAGAGACTCGGGCATCAGGGTACATACCAAGTCGTGAAAATTTGGAAAAAAAATCAGTAATTTGAAAATTAGCATTGCTTGAAAAATACAAGTCCACAATGAATCATCGCTATGTCTTAGCACCATTGGTCCATTGTGTCGCTACAATACTTACACCAAGTCTCCAAACTACACCACTCTTTCGTTCTTTCGTGTTGTGACACAGCTGCATCAGGCTACATACCGATACGTAACTTTGACACCATTGCATCAGGCTACATACCGATACGTAACTTTGACACCATTGCATCAGGCTACATACCGATACGTAACTTTGACACCACTACGTCTGGCTACATACTGCTAGGTGCCTTTGACACCACTACGTCAGAATATGACATACTGTTCCATGCCTCTGGAACCACAACGTCAGATGACACACCGCATTGACAACACTTGTTACTACGTCAGACTTAACTGCTACGTGACTCGACATTGACACCACTACGTCAGATGACATGACCCGGATGTAATCACATGGACCCCTACTTTTTCGATAAGTTGTATGTTCCAAAACATTGAGAACTGTATTTTTACATGATTTTGGGTCCACGAATTGTTTGATATTTGTAACGCGCGATGACATTCTTATATCGCGGGTTTTTAGCTTAGTTATAAAACTCATGCTGTTTTGAGCCGCGCGCGTGGGAAAAATTTGAACAAGTCTAAACTTGCTTTCATGGCGATGGAAAACATTGGATTCTTCTTGGGAGCAGCAAACGAGCATTTGGGGGTGAAACGAGAGGAGCTGTTCCAAACTGTGGATTTGTACGAGAAAGGGAACATGACACAAGTTTTGTGGGGAATTACTGCAGTAGCCAGATATGTAAGTTGGGGTTTATTTGGTCACTTAAAATTTGGGCCTTTCTTTCAGGGGCAATTTTTACTGAAAATCTCGTGAAATATAGACTTTGATAACATGCATCCTGGTATAGAATAAAGTTCTTAATATCTTAGATCTTTTGAGTCTCTCGTCATTCTAATTCAACTTAATGACATTACAGACATATAATATCATGATGACGTAAGTTGAATGCTAAATCCTTAAGATCTTTACATATCATGTCTATTTGACCTCTCAGGACTTACAGTCTTTCAATTACAACTATTATTGACCCTATTCCAGGCTCGAAAGCTAAACAAAGACGTGCCCCCTCTTGGTCCAGATCTTGCTACTGAGAACGTTAGGAATTTCGATGAAGAAACGATGAAGAAGGGTAACAGTATAGTAGGCATGCAGGCAGGAGGATTCAAAGGAGCCAACCAGGAAGGCATGACATTTGGGCGACCTAGGGCATTATGAGAATTTTATTCTAGGTCTGATGCCGAGTTACTAGTTCAAATCTATATCTTAAACTCTGAGTCTAGTCTTACATACCTATTACCATATCTTTAGTGCTCAAAGTAACAATGATGAAGTTATGTGGGCATGGCATACAATTTATGTTCCATACATAACTATTAACTATGCATAAACTTATGTTATCGTAGCTAGGGCTTCAGCTATAAAATTAATTTGTGAAAATCTAGAGGGAAGTATTCAAAATTTAATGAACTATGATAAACGATAGAATTCTTTTCTGCAATCTTGAAGATTGGAGTTGGTATTTTTACTATATTTATTGTCTTATCGACTATATAATCAGGCAAGGTTTATGTATAGAAAAAGTTGTTGTACAGATTTGATTGGAATGATACACATAATAATATTTATATGGAAGCAAAGAGTTTTTCACAAATTTCTTTGATCATAGTTCTTGTTTATTTAACCATGTGACAATACCGTTTGTGGTATTTAATTATTTGTTTATAATTGGGCAGTATTTGGCCATTTTTCTGTGATCTCAGTGGCAATGATACACACAGACTTCATTTGTTCATTTCAGGATATCGATTTACATCAATCCATTATATAATTTCATCAAGTTTGTGATTCATATTTCAACGCGATATGAGTAGGTCTGTTTGAAATTACCGATAATCTGAAGGTTTAAAGTAGTCTATTAGACAGGTGTAAGTATTTATCATATTGTATCACTGTACATATTATAATACCAATTATAATGCCGGATTTTATGTTTCAAAACATCTCCTTATTTTGACAATATCCTTTAAATTCTGTGATGATTATCTTCTATGTGCGTGATAGCTTCTCTAACTTTTGCTGGTGCATCTAATCTCGACTTATTAGATGAGTGTCTATGGAATTCATAGAAATCTTGACCGTATCCAAGGAGCCCGACCAATCCACGGTGAATTAATAACATTAATCTAATCTAGAGTTTGAATCAAACTTCGAGCAAGGAATTGAATACGAGGAGCAACAACAAGGCCAAATTGTGCTTCCAAATAATTTGTGGACTCCTGAAACGTGATTATGTCTGACTTTTTCCCATGCGGGGAATGGGAAAACCTAATCTAATCTTCAGAATCATCCATTATCAACTGCATCCATCCAGTTTCCAGCGACTCAGGTTACAGTGTTGGCCGGTGTCTTGGTGTGCTGCAATGTGATTGGTGGATATAGGCACGTGGAAGTCGAAAAGTAACTCAGAAATCAGCATCTTCGAACCAATGGAAATTGGGTAAAATAAAGTAAATTTCCGCTAGAGGTTATTCTAATCTGTGTCATTTTATGTTGCTTTGCCAGGCGCCGCTGACTTCAGTGGCTTTTTCCGGAAAAACTGGTTTTCAATCGGGTCTCGCTGACATCATTGTTCTTCATTTCCGGAAAAACTTGATATAACTAGGATAATAATTTGATTATCACAAACCTTGCCCCATCAGATGTCAAGGAAGTCCAGAGGTTCTATTCACGTGTCCTCTGAAGGGGATATACGGATTGAAGGTCTCTCCAAAGTTGGGGATAATGGTGAGCCGCGAGCGTAACCTACAGTTAAAAAGAATTACGTCTGCTTGAAGCAACCTTATAATATATTTTCAAGAATTCTTTAATTCAATTCAACGCTTTAAATTTAATGAAGTCAAATAATGAAACCCGTTTAAAGCCAAATAATGATTAAAGTCCCAATCTATCAGCGGATAGTGATACGGAAGCCATCATTGATGAAGATGAGGACAGAGAAGAGGGGGAGGTTGTGAGGAGGAATGATAAGACATCAGAGAAAGCAACGTGGAAAGGGGCTGTTATCAAAGATAAGAGTCTCTGGTTTAAATACAAGTTTGGGAAAGGGGCATACGCACCGGAAATCAGGTATATCTTGTTTTGGGAATGAAATTGAAATCAGCTTTACCATATTGAATATCAACTATTTTTGACGAGAGTTTCGTTAGATATGTGATTCTCTATAATTTGGAGTGGGGGAATGTTTTTCAACACAAAAAGTAAAAACTGCAGTGAATCTCACAATTTCATTACCTCCTTGTACACCTCTGACCTCCCAGGTTTAACCCAGTGGTAGCTATCGGAGCAATTGTCCTGATAGTTGCCCTCATTGCGTGGTGCATTATCCAGGAGGATGCCCACGTTTTGTTCTCGGAGGCTCGTTTAGCCGTTGCTAATTCCTTCTCTTGGTTCTACACGGGCGTTGTCGTGAGTTTATATTTCCAATATATGGGCTTGATTAGACACTTTTGGGTAGCTAATAGCTATTAGTGGAGATTTCATGATGATTCGTGCAACACAATCACATAGCATGCTTGGGTGGATAGAAAACTTTTAGGCAGTTTCAAAGGACCTCATTTTATTACAGGAGTTTATGCTTGTCTTCGTTATCTGCATCTACTTCAGCAAGTATGGATCTATGAAACTAGGTTTGAGAGAGCACAGTTATGTTTTTTCTTGATAGGTATCGTTTCTTTCCTCAGAATAGCTTCTGTTATCAAAAAAATTTCGAAAATATTTCCCGAAAAATATTTCCGTATGTCCATGAAATGGATAATGTCCTAATAGTTATTTACGTATTTTAAATTACTCTTCATTATTTTATCATTTAAGTTAACTGTGTTATTTGTAAACTAATAACACTCCCCCAGGTGCGGATGATGACGAGCCTGAGTTCCCCAGCGGATCCTGGTTCTGTATGCTGTTTGCCTGTGGTTTGGGAGTGGGACTCTTTTTCTACGGAGTGGGGGAACCCGTCCTACACTACACTTCTATCAACAGGTACTCAGCAGTATCACGTGACTACCGACTTATCTCGTGACTAGCTGCTGATCATGACTTGGGGCCTCAATACCTCATTCTTACCTCACACAATCTGTATTCATAATCCAGGTACACAGCAGACCTTATTCCCATTTTGACGGTATTCCCGCCAGGTACTCAGCAGACCGGTTTATGCGGGATAACGAGTTGGCACAGAGCGCCATGACAGTCACCATCTTCCACTGGGGTCTCCACGGTTGGGTGGTTTACACCCTCATAGGCATGGCGCTGGCCTTCATTTCATTCAGGTTAGGAGACATCTTGTAGGTGTGGTCGTTGTGTCGACGGTTTGATGATAATTATATCAACTTAATTTGGCATATCAAAGATTTCAACGTAGTCAGTATTTGCACGTTTCTTCTAAAAACCTACAAACTCCGCTCAGGAAAGGCTTGCCGATGACGATGAAGTCTTGTTTCTACCCGATGGTTGGAGACAGGATCTATGGCTGGATGGGCAATTTGATAGATATCTTATCTCTCATTACCACTGTCTTCGGGGTCTGTACATCCCTTGGTATCGGAACCGTACAACTCAATTCAGGTACACAGATAATTTGTTGATTGTTTATTTTACTCATTTAATTAAAAGTGTATGGGTGACGTGTATAACAATATTTCCTCATGAAATACTTGATTTCTCTCAACCTGAAGCAACACAAAGCTCTGCCTAATATTCTGAGTTAAGGAATAGAGTAACTGTTGCTTAGCAACGAAACAATCACTTCTGCTGCGCAGGATTACGGGAAATAGTGCCAAGTTTAGAGAAGACGCTGACAGTTCAAGTGGTAATTATCTGGGTTGTCATGGGGATAGCAACGTTCTCTGTCTTGTCAGGAGTTGGCTCGGGTATCAGGAGGATCAGTGAGATATGTTTCGGGGTGGGGATGTTTCTCCTCATCATGATCTTCATGATGGACGATCCTTGGTAAGTGTACGTTATTCGTGTGTGTCTGCTAAGATTAATAAATCATAGCGTGGTTAACACATCATGTTATCATGACGTCATCAAAGCCACTGTTTTTGACCGGTATTCATCAAATATGAGCCGTGGTCGTTAACTTATATTTTGGTTATAAAATTCTTCAAAGTATGCCATTTCTTTTATCCCAGGTTCCTGATGAACCTGATGGTTCAGAGTTTTGGCCATTACCTTCACAACATAATTCTGCTGGGTTCCCGAACTGACGCATTCGAGCAGCTAAACATAACTTCAAGGGAGGGGGCTTCTCGTGGCAGGTAAGTGCGGTTTTCGAAATAAATTTTTCTACTCCGAGGTGCATCAAGCTAATACAGAATCTTTAGACTGGCAACCAATTTTTTATACTCATGTCGACCCTAAATAGGCATACAACCCATTCTTCCATGAAATATCACTTATATGCCAATGCTGAGTGATATGGTATTATCTCCGCAATTCCACACCCTCCCTGAGTAATAAGTAATGGGTATCCCTCGCAGGTTGTATGAGGACGGGGTGACGGACGGCTCCCCCACCTGGATGGACGGATGGACCGTATTCTACTGGGGCTGGTGGGTCTCTTGGGGACCTTTCGTCGGGATGTTCATTGCCAAGATCTCCAAAGGCAGGACCATCAGAGAATTCATTAATGGTAAGCTCAAATGAATTTGAAAGGGGTTCGCTGTCTTGCTTCACTGCTCATCACATTATTACAGATATGGACATTATGGACACGCTTCTCTAATTAGAATTCATGTTTACTACCAGAATATGGCGATGTTTCATAGCCCACTCCACAGGAACAATGACTGCCCCCGTTCTCTACGTTATAATCTGGCTAACAGTATTCGGAGGCAGTGCCCTCAGGGCTGAGAAAGAGGCTGCCTCCCTCCACACACCAGAACGACCCTTCTGCTGTCCTGCTGACACCACTTTACTGGACTGGGATGCTGCTAAAGCAGCAGCTGGAGGGAACTGGCTGGATACGCTGGTGGGAGGGGTGACCCAGGCTAACTCAGGGTACAAGTACCTGGAAGTGAGGGAGTGTACCAAGATAGCTGAGGGAATGTGGGTGAATTGGAAGGAGGAGGATGAGGCCACCAGTCCGGAGAACTTCGAGACGTTCTACAACTCATTCGATAAATCAGTGATGTCTGCTTCTGATGATGCAAGGTGATGATCATGAATTTACGTTCTCATTCATCTCAGCCTCAATTCAAAGCAATGAGTCACTGATGGAACTTGACAATAGTACATGATCTATCCCATTTTTAGGCTCCTCATTGAAATGTACTGAAAGCATAAATTTGACTGAAGGTGCTTTCAAATCTGTCCCTTGAATAATTTCATGGAGCGACTTAAGTTCCAACCATTGAACTAATTTCCCATTCCGCTTCAGGGTGGTCCGGTTCTCGTGTCTCTCCGTTGATGAGATGTGGTTTGCTCTCATGTACACCAAAGGACGGATAGGGATCATGCTGAGTGTTGTGTCCATTGTGGGGATTCTGCTCTACTTCGTCACTAGTCTAGATTCAGGTATTATTATTTACTGACTTTGCATCAACATTGCTGTGTAATTCAGAATTTTGAGCGGTTTTGAATTCAATATGAAACTGGAACTTTGAGAGATATTTGTATGTTGTGTCCGACTTATCTCAGATTAATTTTAGCGGCTTTCTTATTAGAACCAACTTCCCTCTCCCTCCAGGGAGTCTGGTGCTTGACATCATGGCATCTAATGGAGATCAGAACCCACCCCGACTACAGAGGGTGTTCTGGGCAGCAGTCCAGGGGGCCACTGCGTCTGCTTTACTGGTAGCTGGGGGTGCAGATGCTCTCAGTGCAGTGCAGGTGAACCTCAAGACTGTGTAGCAGTGGGTAGTTTTCTAGGTCTACCTATCAAAATCTCAGCAATGTTGACAGAATCGCCAGTGTGTCGTTATTGATAAATTTGGCTTCTAAATTCGGGATTTCTTATCATTCACGACGATTGAGTGAGCTCAGTATATCTTGGAACTTTTGTTAATGAAATACTTTGTTTCCATCACGCTCCCCATCCCTCAGACTGCGAGTATGATGTCAGGTCTGGTGTACGCCATAATGCTCTGTTTGCTAGCCGTCTCCCTGTGGAGAGGCCTAGCTATGGAGATGGGGGATCTCAACCCCTACGGGGCGGACTTCAAGATAGGGATCATAGATCCTTTCACGGTGTGGAGCCCCAAGCTCTGGGGAGAGTTTGTTCTTAACATATTCATCACGTGAGTGCAGATTAGAGAATGGGGTGGATTTAAGGATTTCACTTTTCCTTACCTTTTTCAAAATTTCCATTATATTATTCATCAGTTGCCTTGGTCTAAACTAAGATGTTTCAAGTATGCTCCCTTATGCAGTTGATATGAATTATACCTGCAGTTCCATGCTCCACTCACCAGCTCCCTTGTCTCACACCGTACGTCATGTTCAAGACCTGCAAAAGACTGGGATACAGCTCCCCGAAACCTGCCATGATTTGTGTCACAGCAGCTCTCTTGTGGTGAGACTCACTATTGGGCATTTTCTAGTGGTCTAAGAGGGTTTGGTTTTATTGTTGGTCCGTGGCAGTTTGAGCGTCCTCCATTGCAAAATACGTGATATGAAATTGAAAAAGAACACGATAGTCATTTCAGGCTTAGGCTCTGAATCAAAAATACTACATAAAGTCATTTCGAAATCGAAGTATGCTGTTGAGTGTTGCTTTTGTATCTCAAACAACCCGCTCTCTTGTGGTGTGCGTGGATAGCCCTCCACATCTCCCAGCTGGCTGTGGACGGGCTCTGGGCCGTGGCCTGGACCTCCTACCTCACCTTCGTCCTGCTCCTCACCATTCAGAGAGGTGAGGTGAGGAGCCACTTCAACATCAACGGTAACCCTGTGGAGGACTTCTTCGCAACCCTGGTCCTCTACCCCAGTGTCTCGATACAACTCTACAACGCCTTCGAAGCTCAGGGTCTCACGACTCTGGTGCCGGACCATCGGATCAAGAAGGACCTTGAAGCTGATGTAGTGTTAGAGAATGGCAATATTAGCTCTGTTTGATTTTTATTATGCCGAGTTTTAAATTAATTTATGATTGCAACCTTTTTTCTGTGCCCACATGACACTGCACTTATATTCCAATTTAAGATGAAAATTCCGCAGAACTGATTCGATTCTTTGTATAATAGAAATTTATATTATTTTCATTTTATCTGCACATGAAATGGTGTTTTACTTTGGATTGAGTTCATACTTCGTTGCCGGGGAAAGGCCGGAAGGGTCACAGCAAATTTGGAAAAATCGACATTGTCGAAAGGGATCGTTCACATATAATGTATAACGTTATTCTAATAATTTTTGCCATATTCATTATTCAACCCCCTCGTAGTCGTAGTCAAACGTATAATCAAAGTCTTAGCCCTCAGCCCAGCCCCCCCCCCCCCTCTAGAGGAGAAAATAAGGTATTTATTTTTATGGGTACCCTTGGAAAACTTTGATGAATATATTGAAGGAATGTTGTTTGCCGAAAATATGTGGCAAAAATTTCAAAATTGTGTCGAAAATTGCATATTTTGATTACGCAATCATCAACCGAGATCCCATCCCCTTTCCCTGTGCTCAAACGTAATCATTCATTTGAAAACACCCCTCCCCCTAGATAATTGCGTAATATTTGGACGATATTCCCAAAGTGGCGAATTTTATTGTCGACAATGGTGATCCATTGACCATGAAAGGCCATTGATGATTGATGGTCAATGGATCGCTATTGTCGAAAATATGAATAAAATTCGCCACTTTATGTCGATGCATCCATTTTTAATTTTATCAATCATCAATACCAATGCCGATACCAATCGCCTTATAGTTATTCAAATTGTCGACAACGATCGACAAATATGAAATACAATGAATCACCATTAACTTGAAGGATTCATTGGAACCCTGGCGTCCTGTAAAATAATAAAATGGAGCTCCGAGCTTTTGAGCAGGTGAGCGTTTTTTAAAAGCTCATTTGCCTTTACTATACGGCTCTCAGAGCTTCATTTTACGTTCGGCAAGCTAAAGAATGGTACCAATGAGTTCGTCAAGTCGAGACAAATCAGAATAATCAACATTTAGGGAGATTGCATTTTTCCATTTTTTCCGAAATTTTCTATTTAGTGTTTTCAGCACTTATTGGCGGGAAGACAGATATGGCTCTCAGAGCTTCATTTCACGTTTTTAGAGAAAAATGGACAAATCCAATCGCCCTAAAAGATGGTTATTCTGGTTCGTCTCAACGAGACGAAATCATTGGTACCATTTTTCAGCTTGCCGAACGTAAAATGAAGCTCTGCGAGCTATATAAAGGCAAATGAGCTTTTGAAAATGCTGAATGCTCACCCTCTCAAAAGCTCTCAGAGCTTCATTCTACGTTCGGCAAGCTAAAAAAGGAACCAATGAGTTCGTCTCGTCGAGACGAATCAGAATAACCAACTTTTGGGACGATTGGATTTGGCCATTTTTTCCGAAATTTTCTATTTGGTGTCTTCAGCACATATTTGCGGATATTTCTCTCAGAGCTTCATTTCACGTTTTAGAGAAAAAATGGACAAATATCCAATCGCCCTAAAAGATGGTTATTCTGGTTCGTCTCGACGAGACGAAAATTGTCGACCGTGAGTGGTACCATTGTCACCATTTAACTGTTGACAATGATATCAATGACGATCGCCATTGACGATCCATTCCAATGGATCGTCAATTCGTCGATAGTGATTCATTCTCGACGATGAATTCATTGCCGATTCATTGTTGATGATGGCGACATGAATTCATGCCATTTTGAAATTGAATTCGAACAGCCCGGCCCTGAATACTAGGGATACTTACAAACAAATATTAATAAGTCAAACGACAAATTGAGCAAAATGATCAAACAAAAATGACTATAAATTCGATTTTCTGACAATAATCCCTAAGATATCTTTAAGATTATGATTATCGCATTATAAAAATTTAAATTTCAAGCTGCTGTGGAGCAAAGATTTCTGAAAGTGGGAGCAAGAAAGTAAAGATATTTGTTCCTTGTTATTGCACTATAGTTTGCATCAGTCTTAACAAATTTCCTCCACACCGGTTTGCAGTGCTCACAGTCACATGTTTGAAGACAATGATATCTAAGATCTAAAGTGCAGCTAAAAGCTAAACCAACTTAACTGAGTGCAATACTATTTGTTACTGTCAACTGTATCCACCGTAATATGAATGCAATCTATCGCTAGACTGCATTTGAGTTTGCACTTGTGATATTATCGATATCGTTATCTGTTATAGGCTTCAAAATCACAGAACGGCAATAATAACACCTCACAGCGCTGCACATTCCTCCAATTCAAATTTAGTCTTTCATTTATTGGCATACCGTGCGTGGGCCATTGTTCATTTGCCAATGTCAACCATCGTTTATGTCAAACTCAACTTCAAATGCTGTCAATTTTTATGCCATCACCTTCTCAAACACCTCATCACTCAGTACAAAGTTCACCTGCACTGTCCATGTGTAAATCGTACTCTGTTCACTAAAATAACAAGTGTAATGTTCCCATCTGAAGTTATCTGATCTCGTATATCTCCTTGAGGATCCCGATGCTCTGGTCTCCGGAGGGGGGACTGAGGGTCGCATCCCACGATGCCTTCCTCATCTCCTGAGCAATGAAGCCGTGGTACGAGACTGGTGTCTCGAAGTTGGTAGCAGTGGGTATCCGTCCTGTCCTCGTGGTTGGTCGGGAAGTCTGTTGTGCTGTCCGGAGACTGGGGTGGGAGCTGGCTCGCTGGATTATTATCTTCTGCTTGGCCACGTGCTCATTGTGCATGCAGTTACCGGTACTCGCTGCTTTACGCACGTACCTCGAATACAAGTGAAAATTCAAGGTTCGCATTTCGCTTGAAATCGAAGTTTTCAATAGCACGATTTTATCAAAATTATTTGTTCTTAGATGGTGAGTAGCTAAAATTTTAAAGATCAACTCAGGTCATTGGATACCTTGCAACTCAGGACATACCTCGAATGGTTTTTGATCCTCTGAAGTTTCTTATTGTTCATCCCCCGAGAATCACCGCCATTCTTGGCGTCCTTGTCACCATGCTGTCGCTGAGCCTCGTACCAGATCTGGTCAATGTCCACGACCCTCTTTGATCTGTCACTGCCAGAAAACATCGCAAAGAGAGTCCGGCAGTCGTAGAGGGGCGGGTCCAAACTCGTACCCTGAAAATATGACTCTATTCAAAACTCTTAATGCAAAAAATCGGAAACATATTCTGGTTTTGATAATATCTCAATTCACAATAATTATAATTATCCCTGTATCCGCATTCCGCATTCACTATTCACTGATCGAAAAACTTCTTTTACAGTAATCCAGTAGTTCATTTTAATCTCATATATTTTGAATTTAGCGAATACCTAATGATAATTTTCATGGGATGACGATAATTTATTGATGATGGAAACTTATTGATGATGGAAAATTGTGATATGCGATACAAAATATCCAAACCAAAACCTGCAGCTCTTCGGAATTGGAATAAAACTTCAAACTAGGAAATCAAATGAAAGACATTGATCACCTCGGATAGAATCCCAAATTTATAAATCCTCAATAAATCCTGAAGATAAAATCATTATTAGATTATTCTCCGTATCTTGCGTCGACAGTAATGACCGGTTTTGGTGGGAATTTGACAATATGATCCACATTGTAATTTGGATGAGCGTATCTGTCCTTTTCGAAGTGGTCAATGATGGTCCTGTTATACGAAATTATAGGAGGGACTTTGATATTTTCAGGGATTGTGGACATCCTGCCAGAATGCGGCACCGGTTTCGGCATCTTCTTTCTACTTTTCATGGCTCGTCTCTGTCTGGGATTTGGAGCAATGAAACGATCGTAATGTTCGCATGGTCGCCTTGGTTCTTGATATTGATGTGACGTCTTGTTTCCATTGTGGTTGTATCGAGGGGTGGGTAAGCGATTGTGACCAGAAGGTACTAATTGTAGGGGCGCTTGTGATCGTGAACTCTTGCAGGAAATGTTACTGTGCCTGGAAATGGAACTGTGTGAACTGCGTGGAATTGCAAATGGATTTTCGTTGCTTTTGATGCAGTTTTCGACGTCGCATTTCGTTACTTTGACAGTGGGAACTCGGTCCTTTTTCTTTATTTCTCCAATCTCCATTTTGGGGATCACTGAGAACTTGATAAAAATTGGCTGATAAGATAAAATCACTGAGTCAATCAGAGAAGCATAAAATCATTGACGAAATGTCATGTTAGATGGGGAATATTAGACGAAATCGGCTCTGCACGTGCAACAAAATATGTTGCCATGGAAACTGATATCAAGTGTTTGCCAGGATTTTTACTCTTAATAATTGAATGCGGTTCATTGACGCATTATTAAACTGCAAACTCTTAATTTCTGCAGCTTATGCAGATGAGTGTTTATAAACAGAAAATTGAAAATGGCCAATCAACCTGGCAAACATCAAACAGAAAATTATCAAACAGGCAACATATGTAATTTTTGATGACATACCAAAGTGACTGTTATGTCAATTGATTGAAATTGTCCATTGGATTCACCTTTTTTCTCTTGTCTTTTTCGTCTCCCTCAACGTCAATCGGTTCCGCATTATCGAATGCAAATCCTTTAAACATTAATGTGCTGTCTCTAAATTTCAATAAAGCGATGCAGTTAGTCGTCAAAACTTTAAAGGGTCAAACAACCTAAACAGAAATGAGTTCCAAATAAATAATTTTGAGATCACAGATGTAGAATATGGACTAAGCAATTGGATTAATTAACCAGCAGCTTTGCAATTTGCATAATCTGGCATTAATAGCAGGTTTTTATGCCACAGGCTCACAGATCAGCGAAACTAGAAACCAGATCAATGGAAGCAGAAACACAGAATGATCGTGCTAGGTTACCAGTGGACATTCTTCAGAAATGGATGCGCCGCAAGCTCGAAACTATCAAGGTAATATTAGATCATTATTCCTTTAATGCTTTAATGATGTCCAAGACGGCATGCATAAGACCAGTAACGTTAAGCCATCGAAAGTTCGAAAAAGCAGAAAAACTTCAAGTATATCTGGAAAATATCCATGGAGTAACGAAAATATAAACAAGACGTGGCTAACTCATACTGAAAGTAAAAGAATTGTAGAAATGAAAGACACCAGTCGACTACTTTAAACGCTTTTAAAAGCGTTTGTTGTAGGTAGTAGCTGCCGATACTGGCATCAAAAGCTGCCTTTGTGCGAGACAAGCACGACCTTCTTCATACAAAATTCAAGTTTAAGCTTATGTAATTGAAATGTTCACTGAATTTCTGCCAATCACTTTGGCCTTTATGACGCTTTAGGTGCTAAGGGCAAAAACAAGCTGAATTAGGATGATTCGCATCAGAGAGCTGTAGTGGCCACAACACAATGGGACCTATGATTTAAAGATGCGAATAGGACAAACGTCACCAATGCAACAAGAAACATAAAACTTCTTCTGATCTTCTCGATTCAAAGCAGCTTCTCGAGGCGATATAACTGCCATTGTTTCGATGCACTCGAACGTCAAGTACAGATTAACTTTAAGTGAAGTGTATGAAACTGTTAAAATTTCCCGTTTTCGGTCACATGATATCGTTAATGCTTAGATAATGCCTGTAGTATTATTAATAGTTAATAGTGGTCAACCGTCTAATTTCTATAGCCATCATAGTTCACAGAACTTGCTTGTGGTCAACGTACTTTAGTCTAATCTGATAATTTCTATAGTCGCCATAGTTCAGAATTCATGTCTGTGGTCAAGACTTAAAAAGACTTTATTCTTTAAAAAGACTTAACAGACACTTTGGAGCTCAAATTTTTGATCAATGTCATTCCAGTACTAAATGCCTCTGTTTGCAGGAGTCATCTAGACACTGCTAGAGTGTGGTACTATTAACTTATTAACTGTAGTTTCTGTAGTTATTCGATAGTAAGATAATATAGGTGTCTTGGCATCTATTAACCTGTTTTTTGGCAGTGTCGTTGAGAGACTCATGGTCCACATCCCCCATCCGAGCAACTGACCTCTCCAGCTTCTGTATGAGCGCATCCATGTCACTGATATCTGACCTAACGGAGGGACGCAGAGTTAACAACGAGTTTTTAGTGATACATTTAATTGTGGTAAATAGGCTATTGTGAAATGTGAATCAGGGGGATGGCAGTGGCAAGCCCCCCACAGCGGTTTGCACTTTGCGAGCCCGAGGGCGAGCATTGGACGAGGAACCCAACGGTGCGAGGGCAGAGGACCCTAAGGGTCCGAGGGCGAGCATTGAACAGCGATTCTAATAGTGCAAAGGGTCCGAGGGTGAGCTCGTAACAATCGATTTTATCGATTCCGAGGACCCAAGGACGGTACTATATACAAAATTACAAACTTTAATCGGTAGCTAACGAAAATTTTACCTGTCAAAATAGAGTCCTCGATTCGGACTATTTAGCTAAACTCAGCAAAATAACTTCCGAATCGAGGACTAAATCGAAATTCAAAATATATTGTGAATGGTTTAGTCCGTTAGCTATTTTCGACCGCCTACCATTGAAGTTTTTACTTTTGTACGATGCCATGACTCAACGGACATTAGACCATGGAGCCAATAATATTCGTTGTTCATCCATTTTATAAATCCTGTCACCTATGAATGGATGCCCTTTGAATTTGGACATCGATCCATAAGCTCATAAGGTATCTGGAAGTGGATTTAGATTAGGCTAGGTGCCCATTTATTTATCCGAACGGATCTTACTGAAAGGTCTTATTGGACGGAATGGGTCCAGGGCAGATTCCAAATTCTTAAAACTTTGATGAAAAATGTACTGATTACCAACCTCATTTTTGTGCGCGTGTTACTGTGTTCAAAACTGTGAAATGTGAGTCAACTCTAAAAAGAAACGTTCTCGAAAAAAACTAAAAAAGGCTAAATGCGAATCTGACTAAACATGAGTGCATAATACATCAAAGTGCCATATTATGTCACCAGGTAGAAGTGAATTAGCATTCTCCCGATCACCTGCCTATGGCCCAGTAACTCGACACCCAGGTCTTGATTAGATTAGGTGTTACGTTGGTACAGGGGAGGTGTGAGAAGGAGCCAAGTTATCAGTCATGTGGGTCACGGATACACCACGTGTATTGTTACCGCACTCAGTAATCTAAAGTATTTACTTATCTAGGTATTGTTATCAAAATTCGCATTAAAATTCTTTGCATCACAATTAGGAGCATTGGAACAACTTTTTATGGCTTCCAGGGGGTATTGTGAATTCCAGCAAAAAATATGGATCTTAAAGTTAATTCTCATCGTTCCACTATCGTCTATCATAGCCCGGGCCCCCAATTTGGTCTCCCCCATCATCCTAACGAAACTAAAAAGCAAACACCGAGTGAACCATATTGCAAGAAACAATTCATCATGATCCAGTGATTGCAACTCAGCTGGAATTGCAAAAGCGAAAGATACAGGTGTTGCCAGCTTATATAGTCCATGCCAGCATGCCTATCCAATGCAAAACACATTAGCACATGTTCAGTGACCGTTGCCAGATATTGAAATAACGGGTGATGACTAATTATCTGGAATTATTTCAATGTATTCTTGTGGGCAAATCGAGATCATGTTAGAGCTCAAATATGATTATTCTGGACCTAAAAAGGCTGCTGATTCAGAATAACATCGTGAGAAAATTTGAAAACCCTGTTTTCCCATGCTACTGGCCGATTAGTTTGAGAAGGTACAAAAAAATCTTGCACAAAATCTCAATGACAATAATTATCCCCAAAAGTGTTATTTTAGCCTTACTATGGGACGATTCTGAGCAGGAGGGTCTCAAGAGTGACTGCAGTAAGTAGCATCACTAACTTATCCAGTGGCGACCCTATGGAACCTAAAACGTGTTTAAAATCGTCAATTCTAGGATAATCTCACCTTCATAAAACTGTGATTTGGGTAATTGTTAATCCAAAATTCCGCATACCAATCAATGGAAGTGGTCCAAAGACATGAGTTATGTTTAATGAGGTCCCTGCCATCAAATCTGAGTGTTCAGACCACCTAGGTCCTGTTCTAAGACTTTCTTAAGGCCTGGTGTAGCAAAAAAACACACACCTTTTTCCAGAAATTTGGCGTGATTTTAGCTCTAAAATCCAAAATTTTCTTGATATTCAACGAAAAATGCATGTAGAGGTCTTCATTAGTGTCTCAGCTAACGAAGTTCATGAATAAACCTAAATGGCAACTGATGAGAATGCTCCTGTAAGCAATTTTCTAATCATATGTCTGGAAGTCAATCTTTGAATTTGTGCAAGATTTTTTTGTACCTTCTCAAACTAATCGGCCAGTAGCATGGGAAAACAGGGTTTTCAAATTTTCTCATGATGTTATTCTGAATCAGCAGACTTTTTAGGTCCAGAATAAGCACATCTGAGCTCTAACATGATCTCGATTTGCCCACAAGAATACATTGAAATAATTCCAGATAAATAGTCATCACCCGTTACTGGGAAAATTTAGCAGGTTCACCCTCGCTTCTCAGACTCCGATAAGCGCGGAATGTAACGCGTGACTTGGATCATGACGAACGTGTGAAGACGTGATCGGTAATATCTTAATTTATCACTTGAACAGAGTGTTTCTCGGAACCGCGGGGAGAAGTCGCTGTAAACAACTCCTGAAGTGCAGGTGAAGTGTGCAGGTGTTGTGAGCAATCATCAAATCACATTATGTCGTGATGCTCACTGCAGAGCGGTAAAACGCCAACTGCTACCCACTTTTAAACTGTGATAATGAGGTCACTCTCAACCTCCTGTGAAGCGGTAGAAGTACCACTGCGGAAGGTTTAGTAATGTAAGTATAAGAGATGAAGTACTAACGTGTGGAAAGTGGCTTGATCAGCGTTGTGTTCCTCAGTACAGGTCATATCTTGTCTGATAGGTCACGTGATATATACTTTCGGAGAAAGAAACTCAGAGGAGTGAGTTAGGAGGGTGTTAGAACTGGTACAGACTCTTGGAGGTAGTGTGAACTATAGGATATATCTCGTTTCTTGGATCAGGGAACTGTTGTCTGCAATCAGATTCTAGGCAGGGACAGAGTAAAACGCTTCCCAAGTCACAATAGGTTCAACATATAGATATCCTGCGAAGGAGCAAAACGTTAGAAAAATGATAAAATTGTCAAGAGGCTTCATTTCTTCGAATCGAAGCAATTTTCAAGGCTCAGTGCCAGAAGATCTATGTGTTAAAAAAGGGAAAAATCAGGAAAACAGAAAAATGGACAGAATTCTGAATACTAATAGAGCATCAATCATAAAGATTTCATCAAATGCATGAGTTAGCATGTTGTAAAAACGAATTTTCATTTGCTCATTTTATTTGAAAGGATTAGCAGGTCTCGATTTAAAAAAATGGTCGACATCGGCAATCAGCAAAGCAAAATCTCCCTCAGATTTTAACATAACCGACAATTCGTTCCTTGCCACACCATCCACCCCACACTAGTGAATTTCCCAGCAACTGTTTAGCTATTTTTATCGTACTATTCTTAGAAGGAAGCATGAATCCCTACTTGGGAGCTTGGGATGAGACTCGGACGACCATATCTGTTTAAATTGGTCTAGTAATCGATTTTTAATTGACCCCATGCTTAACAAAGTCTAAAAAGTTTTAAAACGTTTTCCATCGTCTGTGCTGGACTTCAAATGAACTTGCGGGGAAAAGACATACAAAACATCAAGCGCTACCGATCGAAAACAAACATCATATCAACAAAGTTCTAAGAATCGCTAAGATATGATATATCGGCTGTGTAAGCAATAAAGTTGATAAACAAAGTACTATCAGTAATCACAGATACCGAAATAGAAATACCATCGGCTTCCATATTCCTTCATCTCAAATAGTACTGCAAATTATCGAACATTTTAGCGATTTAGGAAACTCGGGCGACGAACAATGACTGCATTTCATGATCACCTAATTACCGAACATATCAAGAAGTCGGAAGCCGTCCTGAACGATGATATGTCATACAATGAAGTAAATCTAACTAAACAGCACTGCAGGGTGGCCGTGATATAAATACAGCAAATAATTTGTATGTACGACACACATTTACAATAGTAAAGTACCTATATAAAGCAGTAAAACAGTTCATAATATTATGTCCGATACGATAGGTCCTATACCCATCTATAGGACGTCAGACTAAGGCACTGAAAGTGTACGTTAAGTGGAGTAGGACCATGGGAGGGCTAATGGCTATTTATATAGCAACTAAAAACAAGGCAAAGTTATTTCTGTCTACTACTGTTAGTGAAGTATAGGTAAGTTATGAGCATAATCAGGGCATATCCAAACATCGAGATAAGATCTTTCTTATATGATACAGATAAGGTCAGATCAAACACAGTAAAATGAGCTATGTCCAAAATGAGTAAAATGAAAATAACCTTTAAGTTTATGAAAATTCCTTATTCCATTTATACTCGAAACTGACATCTTTTCTGTTTTGAGTATATTTTGAGGGATATTATATATTTTTCATATCCCTCAAAGGGGACATTACTCTAAAGGACCCGTAGCTGAGCCAATATAGTTCACCTCAAAACAAAAATGCAAAATGGCTTGATCGCGAAAAACTTTTTACATCCCGGTAGGAATTGAATTCTAAAAAATACGGTCCTCATATAGTCGCCGATAAAATAGTATTTGAGTCAAAAGTAACTCATAATAATATCAAAACACAAATCACAGTAACAAAGATACACCGTTAAAATTCTAGCATGTCGAAACTCTCCTGAGTTATTCGCTTGGCACTGGGAAATATAAAACGTACCGCTTTAAAACGGCCCAAATTCAATGCAAGTTTAAGTTCAAATCTAGAAGACAAAAGACCTGGTAATGAAATTATTCGTATCAATACCATAGAAGATGAAGGCAATGAATGGTGCTGTAAATTGTAAAACGAGAAAATATTACTCTCCTTGTCTCTGAGCAACAGTTAAAAGCAAAGCATTGTGACGAAGCGGAACATTCAATAATTTTCATGCTATAGATATACGTGGGATGAACCTTAAATATCAGTCAAAGATTAGACTCTGGGGACAAAAACTTGTCTAATCTTTTGCTGATCTTTAGCATGATGAATTTTATTAGAATAGATAAATGAAGAATAGAATATGGGAGAATTCCAAAGTTCCAACTAATTTTAGTTTTACCAAAGCTGATCTCGACTGAATGGTCAAAGAAACCTACGAATACTTGAGCTGTAGTGTCCATTGCAGATGACACAAATGCACACATATTATGGTCACAAACGTGTCCAGCCAATGACTAACTTACAGAAAATTCAATTTGATTACAACTTTATGGAAGTATTTGAAGATGAATTCACTCTGAAGTTTAGCATCAAAACAATAAAAGTGCCATGTGAGCTCCATTTTATTCACTAAATTAATTTTATTACCAATTTAGCCTATGGTAAAATGTAAACGAGCAACTAGCTAAGACACGAATCAAATTACTTAGCCTAAACATTGATAACAGCAAAGAAAGAGGAGTGAGAAAAGAAAACTGACCACAGCCACAACGCACTGGTCTCAGGTCTCCTCAATAGAATTCCATGGAATTGGTTTATTGACTCAGTAACCAGGATGCGAGCTATTTTATAATAACTTAATAGCGATAAACGGAAGATATTTTCGGCAAATGTTACCTCAGCAAAGATATTACAGTTATGTCACCATTATATTTACATGTGGGTGGGGGTGTGACAAAGCCACATGTTTAATATATTTTCCATCCATATGATCCGTGAGTTAAACTACCACCGCGCCCGCCACTGTGCTATGACTTGATGTATCGAGACACTTGCTTATCATCACAGAATTAAAATGAGCAAATCACGGAACAAAACTGAAACAAAATTTTTGATAATATCTTTCATGTGGTCACACAATGGTAACAAAAGCACCTCAACAAAGTGGAACAACTTAGATTTAAAAATGAGTGATTAAAAATACTGAAACTGTAAATTTACGCGAAAAATCTGTCGGCGTTTATCTGAAAATTAAAATGCAACGATTTCCGTAACTTTATCGAGGATTAAGATTAAATGCGAAAAAATATTAACTTAGTGAGCGGTCAAATCTTTAAAACATTCATATAAAATGCAACAATAACCGAATCTAGTAAGGTGTCCGTTAATAATTTTTAAACGTCAATCAAAAACCACCGCATGTCAAGTATGTTACATAATTTTACATAATTATCAAAAAATGGAAATAACAAGCAAGATACGTCACCTTAGTTATTTGATGATATCACATTTTAATGATATGGTGATAAATATTATAAAAATTAAAACGTACAACATGATATAATATTTTAGCAACTTTGTAAACGATTAACAGTGTTTTTATCGAGTTGTTTTCATCGGAAGCTGTAAAAATATAAATATAGTAGCAAAAACATGATATAATGGTAATAAACTTTAATAAAGAATTTACTAGGCAAAGTGTGTGACAGGATGATGCAATATGACGACATTTACGACCTATTGCTATTATATAACAACCCCAGGAGGTATAACGGCATACAAGTGTTTTGTGCTTGTTCTAGTGACAAGCACACGCAGTGCAACAAACATGAGTAGGATACTTAACTGCTGCAAGGTTATTAAACATACTCTTAAATAGTTAGATTCATACTAACAAGGTAACGTGCGGAGGGTGATTAATAAGCACATCGCCAAGTGACAAAGTGATTAATAAGCACATCGCCAAGTGACAAAGGCTAGGTGTTGTGATTAGTGCATACTCCACGCACACATAGCACGTGCGCTGTAAACAAGTGCAGTTCCCAACTCATGGAGTCGGTTTAGAGAGAAAATATAAGAGCTGTGATAGTAGGTATTTATGCAGTTTATGCCCAAACATCAAGCTAATATTCAGTGGAGCTATGTTTAAATGTTTAAATACGGATGGGAATGTTAGTAAATAGTAAGGCATTCGGCAAACTGTTATAATCTGAACGAATTGGGATGTTAGTTGAAAATTCAATATCCTAAGGGATGATTTAAACACGGATTGTAGAATGTTTTCACAAACTGTTAGAGCTCTTCTCTCCTGCGCCTCTTCCCCCTCCTCCTTCCCCTGACCCTCCTCACTGCTCCTCCAGAGGTCACTGCACGTGCAGTAGCCTCCCCCACATAGCCCTCACTCCACTCCTCATGATGGGATGATGACATCACAGCTGCTCTGACGTCATCATCGGATGATGACGTCATCACTGCTCCTCTCTTCCGTCTCTTGGAGAGCAAGGCTGCAGCGAGGGTGACGGAATGCATGTGTCCGGTGAGATGAACAGGTGTTAGCACCGGGGCAGGGTCGCTCAGCGTCACCTTGGTGATAGGAGAAGGAGGAGTTAGAGAAGGAGAGCATGGGATGGTTTAAAACAAAGATTTGAGTTCAGATATTGAATGGTCACGCACATGCAGTAGACCGATGAGATGCTGTTATTGTTATGGTTTAGAATGTCCGTTTGAAGGCAACGCACCGACTATTTCTAGAGAGCGATGAGAAATGGTTTGAGTTACTTACCGCGTTATAGTTATTATTCTCGATTCTAGAAAACTCAAGCAACATGCGTATACATATTTCCATTTTAAATATTATGCGAATTACAGGAAATTGATGAGGCAATTCGTTGTCTAGGCGACTAATAACATTCCGCCTCGACTATATAGCTAACATCCATAATATCATCCATCTATCCATGCGGTAACTTATCATAAACATCCCAATCCCATATATCTGTAAAAGAAACAAGACAATATTGCATGGCTTTCATTTCTCGATAATTAGAATTTAAGTATCAAGAACAGCCTCTTTAGCCCCATTTCGCAAATAACAAATACCTGAATAGGACTCTCTGGATCGGCCATGTTTCTCTCCCTGAAGGGGATGTGAAGAGAGACTATTCCCTCCTTCCTCTGCCTCTCCAAGGAAGGAGAGAGGAGGGTGGGGAGAGTGTCGGAATGGAGGAGTCGTGGGATGATCCTTATCTCATCTGCCGTACCTGGTGTGATGAGGATTGAGGATTGAGGAGTTTGTAAGTTACTAGGGTATTACGGTACTTTTATACAAGTGACGGGGGATGATCATTAGCTTTGCGTCAAATTGAAAAGAGGGATCTTTAGTCGTAGGATTGCGACATTATCAAGTTATCATGGCTATCTTTGTTGTCTAAAAACTTGAACTTTTTAGTATGATGCAATCAGCTCGATGTTGTGCTTAAATGACGCATTCATCACAGTAAAACAGTGAGAGAAGGTAGAAACATACCGTTCATGTATTGAGTAAGATCTGTCCCCAGGTACAGGTCCTGCTCCTCTTCACCCAGTAAACTGCTGCTAGTGAGTGGGACAGACATATCCACCTCATTCCTGAAATATTGGTGATGTAACAGTGTTTGATGGTTAAATGGCACTTATGATCAGCCCAAAACAAAGAAGTTTATTCTTTCAGGACGAAGCCATTATTTTGAATATTTCACTTTTTGCTTGGCATACTGATTCACCTATAGATGAATTGCAATAGATGATAGAATGGCACACACCTGAACAGTGTGAGAATATGAGTCTGGAAGTCAGCTCTGAGGGCTACCAGATACCAGGTTTCCAGCTCCAGGGACGAGGGGTGTGTTACGGTAGTGTCTCTCAACACACCGATCAGAGATAAGTTCTCATCAGCATACAGGCATCTGGAATGATAATATGTACCATGAAATGAATAAAACAACGAATTTTTTACAGTTTTCCAAGAAAAAGTATCACAAAACAGTTTTTTAGATAAAAGTTTTGTGCTTTCAGTTTTAATAATGTACTTGATTTTAGATTGACCTTCTATTTTACTTTCATCGTTTACTGCTTTTACACAACACTCACAGCGCTCTATTCTGAGTACAGAGCAAGGGCTGCTCCGTACCACTGCTGTACAAGTACACCCATACACCGATTACAAAGTTCCCTGTGAGTTGCAACTCCCCGATACTCCCCAGACCCAAGTAACTGGCGCCAGACAGTCTGAGGGCGTAGTCCTCTGGCTCAACACATCGCACTCTGATGTTACTCCTGAGGTTCGCGAGAGGATATAAGATTTCAAGTGTAGACCAGATCCAGTGTTTGAAAGTTACAATTTTACAACTATTTAACTTTCTGTATTTAACATCTTCGTCGAAGATAAAAACACTGCTAAGTCGTATCCAAACAGCGCTACCTCCTACAGAAGTGTAATATTCTCACCAGAAAGTGTGTGACTGGTGGAAGTTGAAGACCCCAATCTTTCCTCCCAGATACGACGTATCGTAGATGTCCCCTGAGTCCACTATCAAGCCCTCAGCGGCAGTGTATACTCGGACTCTCATGGAACCGGTCGACGGCCGGTGAGAAACAAACCACCTGGAATTAAGCGAGGGTTGTTTTTAGAATAATCACTTCAAACCGATGAAATAGTCATTTTACTTGGCAGTTGGCCTTGTAGGCCGTTGACAGACCCTCGTAAGAATCCAACGCCGCTGACGCAAGCCGCCTCGCGGCTTGCGTCAGCGGGTCAGACAACGTTCGACAACAGTTGGCCTGGAGTAGTGGAATAGAGAGATTCTAGTAGACGAAAATTTAGTGACCGTGGACCACTCGATATTTGCCAAATTTGTTTGAACCAAACCAATATACAGATTCTTACCAGCATTTCATTGGGCAGTACTTATCATTTAAAACCAATTAAGATAATATAATTTATCTCATTAATTTACAATTCATTATGATCGTTCAATCGTCGAATTCTTTATTTCTCGCATACGGTAGACACTCGCTACATTGTAGCAAAGTTGGATGGGATTCAAGTTATCAAGTATGCCAATAGCGGCTCCCTTTCAAAAGAGTGACCCATCATTTAAATCATGACAAACTACTCATGCTCAGTCAAGGAGATATAGAGAGTAGGTGAGGGAAGGGCGGTATCATTAAAATCTACAAAACGGAGTACTTAGATTTTAATCCAGCTATTTTGTAAAGTAGGATACCACACAGAGGTTCAAAATAGTCAAGTTTCATTTCATTATTTGATACAGTGCTTGCTTTAGAGTTAAAAGTTTTAATATATAGGTTGCATCCCGCCAGCGATATAGTCGATATTATAGATATTGTGCTTACGAATCATATTTATGCTTCTACAATACCAACAATAGAATAGTAAGATAAGTAGTAAAAATGGTCACGTTCGATGTTCATGCATCGAAAATTTCATGCATCGAAACTTTGATCAAGAAACGTGAGTAATACTTCAATCCATATTCAGAAAGTGCGACATTTGACCCCCCGACATTACATCCCCCGACAGTACATCCCCCGACAGTACATCCCCCGACACTTGACCCCCCGACACTTAAAACATAAAAGACATGTAGTTGCAAGCAATTCCAGCCAGGACGGTGTCAGCAGAAGGTCTGGAGTAGTTCCGGAGGAGGTTCTGGATCCTGTCGTTCCTCCTTCTCTCCAGGGCAGATGACTTGAACACGTCTCCTCTGGTAACGGGGAACATGGAGAGGTTCTGGAGAGGTTCTGCTGCGTCTGGAGTATCTTTAGGAGGGTCCAGATGGAGGTGTGGTGGCAGGACAGCAGGGAGTTGAAGGAATGGTGAGAGGACTCCAGGGCGTTGGTGGTGCGGGCAGATCCATGTGGAGAGGGAAGATTGGGGTGGGGGGAGTCGTCGTCCTCCAGCTGGAAGTCCGATCCAGGTCCTCTTGAAGCAGGCCAGACGTGGGAGCTCATCTGCCAGGAAGGTGATGGAGAGGGACTCGAAGGAGGCCACAACATCCGCAACAGGAAGGAAGGCCAGTGCTGCCAGCTTCTTCACTCTGAGCTTGAAATCGTTGTTGTCCTGCTGGTACTTCCTAATCTTTCTTGACACTCTGTCCTCAGCTCAGTCGATGGTGCGACACCTGAACCCCCGTTTCCAAGCACAGTTGCATGGGAGTTTACTGTGCCTATAGAGGGGATGTGATGTCGGGGGGTCAAATGTCGCACTTAGACACCTCGGTTAAGCCACCGATCAGTGCGTTTGATCTATGTTTATTCATCGGGGATGAAATGCCGGGGGGTCAAATGTCGTCGAACTGCGACGTTTGACCCCCGCTTCCTCTATAGATTTACAGTACAGTAGTAGGGGGTGTAATGTCGGGGATGTAGTGTCGGGATGTAATTTCGATGTAACGGGGGTCATTTCCGCCCATATTCAATAGAGGCAATTCAAGAAAGATGATTCTTTCGTACGTTGTATGTTTATGGATGGAGATAGAAATGAGTATTTAAAGTTCTAAACTCACAGTTCAATCTTTGTTGATTGCGTGGAATCTTTTAACAAATTCAATTAATAATCTAAAATTCATATCAATTTTGCCAATATGTGGGGGGGGGGGGGTCTTGAATTATGAAAATGAATTCGAGTTTAGAATTCGCATATGATATCAGATCGAAACATATACGCCAAACAGTCAACTTCTACCGACCTGTAAGCTTTGCCAGGTACCCAAGACACATGCTGGGGATCTTGCCATAGTAACGTGGACATGCTACTGTCCTCACTGTACCACAACCAACTCTGTACCATGTCCTTCTGTTGGCTTGACATGTGGACACGGCGAACTTGTAAACCTGTAAAGAGAGAGACGAGTGTTTGTAATTAATTTGTTAGTATTAGCAGGTGTGGACACGACAAAAGAGCCAGAGAAAAAGTCACTTTTCATGGTACCATGAGAATTGCACCACATCAGCTAGGCCACAATATTTCGACCAGCATATCATGGCGCGGCAAGTGCAAAGCTAAGTAAGCGTGGGAAAATTTTCGATTTAACTGGCATTTTGCGCGATATTAACCACATACGAAAATCCGCGCGTTACGTTGATCTGGCATAATTTGAGATTTTATTTGCCACACTGTCACATTTTCCACACTACTACAGTATGAACTAAGACGCGCGTGCAACAACAGGATAACTAACCTGTGGTTCCACCCATGGCATCTCCACTGTAACAAGCAGCCCCACATTGCCCATATAGCCAGGTCTTGTAGTCCTGTCTCCATAGCAACACGTACATGTACCCTGTACCCTGGTACCCTAAAACCAGGCCGATGTACCCACTCTCTGAGCTGACAGGGTCCACATACAGCGTAGCGTTCAAGTCAACCTCCCCGTATCTAGCGGGATGAGGATAAAATTTACCGAATAATTCATATCAGAAGTAGTTCAGAACATTAATTTGCACTAGGACCAATAGGTTAAAAGGGGATGAAATGAGATGGAAAAGGCGTTGACGAAGCAGTCAGTGACCTTATTTTGTACAAACAATGATACAACATCAAACCTGTGTTTAGAGAGGAGCACATCTGGTCCGACACTCTCTCCCATCTGAGCTATAGTCATCCCACTATCACTTACCACCCACGTCCCCTCATTCGCTCTGGTGTTACGAGTTAAATTAGGTGCTCATGAGTTTTAGATATTGTTTATATTAACTTATCGATTCGTTAAATCAAACGCTCCAGGAAGATTCTTTTCCTGGACGATTGTTTTTGGCATATGTCCAAAGGAATGTACATGACTATTTACTGCCAATTTAAGGTTATTGAAGCCAGAGCTTACATTTGAGAAGTATACAATATATTGAACATCAATTAACTCATTACATATGTAATTGATGAACAAAACTACCCATCGTTTATGATATGAGTTATTGGTCGTCGGTCATGAGCTGAAATTAAATGAACACTTTGTTGACCTTTTCATACAATGATAACCTTCCTCATGGCTTGGTATTTCATCTACCCACTGGAATTAATATTACTCGGACCAGGAATCCCGTTGTTTTTGGCATTATTCCAGCTGTAAGCTATAGAATATTCAAGAATACCTACACCAAATTCCTTGAACAGTTTCTATAATTAAAAGATTTAAGACGGATGGGAACACTGTTCTAATCACATGAAAGGTATGTAAAGTATTACTATAGCAACTTACCCAAGAGCGAGACTGTGAAAGGAGTGTTCCGCGAAGTGACAAGATGTCATGTCAGGGTTGCTGGGGCAACAGTCATCCAGATCTCTCACCCCGTCACCGTCACTATCTCTGTCATTGGTCTGAAGTGTCAGGGTGCCATGTGATAGAGCTGTTAAATATTAGTAACAACCCATCACTGATCAGTGCCAGCCCGTAATCAGGTAGTGTCATTTAAAACTTCGCGATCTGGTAGGTATTTATTTTAACATCGATAAATTTAAAGCTGGTAGTAACGACCGTGCGAGGACAAAACATTGGACAATTTCACGAGAAGCTCCGAATGCCCATGTGATTTTATAATTGACATTATTTATCCAGGATGTCCAGTGTTTCTTCAGGACATCAACAATGTCCCTGCGTCACTGGATCACCCCTTACTTCTCTTATTGGTCGAACATGGCTAACTACATCATTTTAGTATTTTAAGCCATTTATCATGTTTGGAAAATTTAATGAAAAAACACCAAAGCTCCCTGAATTGCTGCGATAGTGCTAAAAGTTTTTAGGGAAATGTAAACTGACCAATTGCCTAACAACTTCCCCACACATTATTTTTTAAAATTTGTGATAGGAGAGGTGGTGAGCTTTTTATTATTGGAAACAATAGATCGTAACAAGTCTTGTTTACCACAACCAATTGTACCTTTGTTACAAATGAGACTGTAACTCGGTAAGAACAACAAAAGTACAAATCTCTATAGGTTATTAGATGATGAGTCATGTAATATGTTGCCATGGTAACTAATATTCGAGGTAATGGCATTGGACAATTATTGCTTGACAGCATCCTTACATAGGGACAGAGTATAATAATGTTAGTAGGAATACAGATTATGGAAGTTCTGGAAATTTATGCATACAAAGGCTTCAAATGAAAAAAAATATTAAAAGGCTAAGCAATGGTTCGTAAGGTTCTCTGCGATGATTAATTTTCTCAGATACAACAGCATAACTCGGAACGATTTCATCTTTAAAGATTGATATGAGATCAAGACAAAATGTTTCATTGTTTCACACATTTATTGATATACATCTCCACTTTTTTGATGTGGATTTTTAAATCATAAACTGTGTTATATGATACCGATTAAGTTGGTAATGGAATCATAATAACTTTAGTCATAATTGTTATATTTTCACTGGTTAATTCATCGTCTACCTTCTGTTCGCTTTAACTTTCAATCCTGAATACTATCTTATTGGCCTTAATTTAACAGGCCCTATTAGGGACAAAAATTAAAAACGACTTTTTGTCTAAAGGGCCGGTTAAAAGGCCAGTCAAAAAAGGCCACGTTAAATTTCGTCAATCAATTTAGGTGAAATGGATATTTGATGACTTGGCTTATACAGTGTTACATCTTTGAATTTATCACTTGAACATCAATCGTCATTTGATATCGCAAACACGATAAAATTATAATTACCTAAATTATCAATACAGCACCTCAGACCGGGATTTGGACCTTTTGATGTACAAATGGGTTTTAGTTGCTATTTCAGAGCATAAAATCCTACATCTAACAACCACTAATTAAGGGTTAAAATAGTTCAAAATTGAATCGACTTTTGTCCATAGGGCTGGTTATAAAGTGGAAAGCCGGCTGTGATTATAACAAGCCAAAATAACAATAACACGCATAATGTTGGAATGTAGTATTAAAACATTGTGCTATTTTGGAGTAATGGTCGCTGTGATCTTTCATTTTTTTTCTGAAATGTATAATGTACACTTAGTTTCTCTGCCACTTAGTGTACCATTCATAAATCGTGGTTTTTATTATTTGTAGCTGTGTACATAATTATTCACGGGAAAATTGGTCATTTTAAATTTGTATTTTGCAATGCTGCACTATTTGTGTGAGAAAGTAGGTAAATTTTGATTTGCTTGTGATCGGCTAATGACACAGATTGTGTTTTCATGGAAAATTAACGTAAGTAAACATTAAACATTAACTAAATGTGAATTAGTTGAAATTATCTATTGAAACGGCGCCACCTTTTACCCTTTTACTCTTTTGCATAAAATGTTTAAATGCCCTTTGTTCATTCGTGTGAGATTGAATATGGCAGAAATGGAAAACACCAAACACAAGTGAACTGAACAATAGCAGAAGGATAGCTGCTGAACTACCCTCATATTGACTGCGTACCATCTCATGCCCTTTTGTCCTCTTTTTTGAGTCTTGCTCTCCGAAACGTCCCTTTTGCCTTGTTTATGGCCCAATTTGCCATCCTTTTCAGGCCTCGAGACATTAACATATCTAAAACGGCCAGTTGGGCTCTCTCATGAAAATAAACTTACCAAAGTATTGAGCACTTTCTCGGAGTCCAAAAATTTCCCTCGCTCTGAACGGGCTTCAGGGGTCAGCAGCTATAATCCGAAACCACCTAACCCACCCGAAACCACCCAAACACGCCCAAAACCACCCAACACGCCCAAAACCATCCAACACGCCCAAAACCACCCAACATGCCCTAACTTGTCTTCAGAGCGGTTTCGGGTGGGTTGGGTGGTTTTGGGTGGTTTCGGGTCGTTCCACATTTCAGTAAAATATCAGCTGGTTTCGGGCTGGTTTCAGGCTGGTTTCGGGCTGGTTTCAGGCTGGTTTCAGGCTGGTTTCGGGCTGGTTTCGGGCTGGTTACGTATTTTTTCACAAAATATTATAGCAAAAATAATGTTTTTGGGTCGTTTCGGGTCGCTTCGGGTGGTTTCAGGTCGTTTCGGGTCGTATTGGAGCTATATTGGATGGTTTCGGGGGTTGTTTCGGACGGGTTGGGTGGTTTCGGGTCGTTTCGGGTGGCTTCGGGTCGTTCCACCTTTTAGTATGATCATCGAATGAAGATGTCGATGAGAGTTTTAGATTTACAGATGTCGGTTACTTTATTCCGACAAAAAATTAAAATTACCAAATTAGATCATGTGTACAATTCTTTATGTGACAAACATAGATTGAATTAGAATTAGAATTAGAATTAGAATTCATTAGAATTAGAATTCATTAGAATTCATTATTGGTTTTTAACTTTTTTGCCTTTGTAACAAAAAGATATGGATGGATCGGACTACAGCACTTCTGTACTGTAGTTCGTAGATTAGAATAGATTCCGAGGAAAGTATTCCGAGTGATTTTGGTGGTATGTCTGGAACCTAAGCACCTCAATATGTACATATGTGGTCGCTCTTTGTGAGCACAGCCGAGCCTCCCCAGGTTTCAGTTCGGAGGGTCCCCACCGCGAGACCTTGACAGTTGGACACTCACTGGTCTCTGGGCAGGTACGTGACTCGTCCCACCATAGTCCCCCATGCGCAGAGGATGCCTGCCCTTCGGGACAAACTCTATGACACTGGGCAACCAAACGTAGTCCGTGTTTCATGATTAACATCATAATTAAATATGAAATTTCTGGCAATAAAATTTGAGTATTTAGATTTCCAGCTAAACGTTTTATGGTTTATTTCGCTATGATTACACAATAGAAACACTGACGTTTCCAACTGACCCCCAACAGTTGTTAGACAAGTTTTGAAATATGCATAGCTCACGTTTCAATCGTGCACAGGAAGTTCGAAAGGACATGAGCAAACAGCACCTGCAGAAAGTGGCAAGGTTCTTCTTTTTTCTCTTTGTTCTCCTTGCTGCCCTCTATTCAATACATAAACACGTGGCCGAAATAGACAAGAAGATGCAGGAACCTGCCCATGATCACGTGACTTCAGAGAACTACATAGAATACCACGAGGGATCGCCCCTGTCTAACATAGTGCTGACAGTACCCCATGATGGGCACATCAAGCCACCCTCCATACCAAACAGAAGGAAGGGGTGCTTCAAATCCCTAGGAAGTCGGCAGTGGTGCGATTGGCACCACAGTGCCGAGTGTGATCCGGAGACTGATGATCCTGCCAAGTGTAGGATTACAGAATGCCCGGATACGGGGGCGTCCGATCTCGCTCTCGTGATGAGAGACACGATGAGAGACATCACGGGATACTCCCCTCATCTGATCATCAGCAGACTGCACCGGTCACGGCTAGACCCTAACCGGGAGAGAGGTAACGCCGCACAACACAACGCTATGGCTGAGCTGAGCTACGATACCTATCACGGTACCATACAGACCGCCCAGAACAAGGTACAGGCTACCGGGCGACCAGGGGTCCACTTTGATATCCATGGGTACACGGCACATGACACGGACAATTGGCTGGAACTGGGGTACCACTTGCGGGAAGAACATCTAAACGAGGGATATCTCAACCCACGCGATTCGTCAATCAGAGCGCTGGCTGAGCGGAGTCCAGCGGAGTTTGGAAGTCTGGTCTTCGGGCCAGATAGTCTGGGGTGGCTGGTCCAGCAGGAGGGTTTCAGAGTAGTCCCCTCCCCGCAGTACCCCCGTCCTGAGTTGGGGGTGGAAGGGAAGTACTTCACCGGGGGGTACACCACGAAAAGGTGGGGTTCCTTGCACGGGGGAGAAATTGACTGTGTACAGCTGGAGGTGCCCCAGTGGGTCAGGGATGGGAGTGAGGAGTATGGGGTGGGGCTGGGCCGCGCCTTCGCGCAGTGGGTCCTCAACCACTACCCTGCTCCAGAGGAGTAACTTCTCATCAGTGTGCTGATCAGACTGAGCAGCAGTGTGGCAGCGAACTATCATGGCTGATGGAGAAACGTTGGAGATACCCATATCATTTTCATGCTTTGATTATCAATATCTGATCAAATTGGTTCCGAAAGTTTAAGACATTCCTTTAAAATTGATTATAGTAACAATCGATTTAAATTTGCAACATAATTTATCGTACATCCCATAATTTAGAGGTCTGTATAACACTTCAGTCGATTGAATGGAATTGGTCGATTGATCAGTTCCACTCAAATGTGTACAGTATACACAAACACACAAACACACCCTGTGATATCCAATACCAGGCAATCCGAAAAACGACGCGACATCATAAGCTGAAAACGGACAAATTCATTGCTATAAACTTATTTCTGTTGGTACTGTATCAAACCAAAAACTCGCAATGTTTAAAAAAGTCGACGCTCCTGCTTGTCAGCTTTTGGCAATGCGAATTGAGTTTTCTGAAATTCATTTAGGAAGCGAAACGACATTCTTAACTGAAAAACTCACAGAACAGAATCTCCGTTTTTGTGATACTCTCAACTTCTCAAGGGGCATTTTAAAATTTTAAGTAATCAAGTACGCATAAGTTAAAAGTTCCTCATTTAGCTGATGCAGTTCTATGAAATTTATTTCCTTTGTGGTAAAGTGCCTGACATAGAATTAAACACCTTCAGCTTACTAGCTTAGTACGTCAATACCGATATATGATCTGAGAAAGACTTACAGGGTTGGGCCAATGAGAGGAATCATCGCAGAGGTCCCCCACTGCGTCCCCATCTTCATCCTCCTGACCAGGGTTGGAGACCAGAGGGCAGTTGTCCTGGGTGTTAGGAACATCATCCCCATCAATGTCTTCATCACAACTGGTAGGGGATGGAGATGCTATTAAAAATTAATCTTAAGAGGACAAAGAATGGTGCAGTAATCGAATTTCACTGTTCCGATTGATACACCATTAAGCGACCATTCCATGTTTCTTAAATCTGAAACCCTAGAGGCCAAAAATTTTAAAAAAGCCATTAGAAAGACTAATTTAATCGGTCACAATTAGCGAGGTAGGTGTCTGCTTACATAGTCCAATCAGTGTGTACTGACCTGTCCCCTATTCCGTCCCCGTCCACGTCACTCTGCTGAGAGTTGGGAACCTCAGGACAGTTGTCACACGAGTCAGGGACACTGTCCCCATCTGAATCTGTTGGGTCTCCAGGGCATTCTGCTTCCGTGAAACACGCCTCTCCTAATGACATTTGGTAACAGTAATCCCAAATTAGAGAATAATGGGAATAAGCTGTGAAACTTCTGGGAACTAAAATATTTTATAAAAGTCCCGAGTAACTTCCGATTTACCGTGAGACCATTGCTACCCTTACCAGTGGTCAGTGGTAATTAAACTTTCGTAAAATCTTAGTCTCACCTAAGCACTGGCAGTGGTCTCCGACCCCATTACCATCCGAGTCTTGTTGGAACGGGTTTGCCACCTCCACACAATTATCACAAACATCTGGCACCCCGTCCCCATCACTATCTACAGTGTAGTCTACGCCATCTTCAACAGCGTCATATGGGCAAGGGTCGTACGGGTTTACAATGGTGTCACCGTCCATATCCCCGTCACATACGTCACCCACATTGTCTCCGTCTTTGTCTGCCTGGTGGTGGTGGTGAATTATAATCTTTTGATGAGTTTATGATCTAAATTAAGGAATATCAGGTAAATCTCGTTTTTGAAAAGACATTCAGTTATACTAATGTAATACTAATTACCTGATCAGAATTTGGAATTTCGAGACAGTTATCCGCATTACAAACGTCCTGGTCACAGTTCAGATTGGAGTCAGGATAGCCATCTAAGTCGGTGTCAAGGGCACAATTAAACCCGTCTCCAGCGTACTCAGGATTACAGACACAGGTGAAGGTACCAGGCCCTGGGAATTAGCGAGAATCTAGCACACAGGGACGAAACCTAATTGAGTGGCAGAGAATGCAATAGGTATGGCTTGAGAAGCTCGACGACTTTGTTGGATAAGGGTTTTTAAGTAAGTACACGCATAAAATTAAAATAAAAATTAAAGAAAAACCAGTATGAATGCAGTCAGCATGTTCGTCGCATGAGTGAGTTCCTAAGGAACAGAAATCCCCGTCAGTACACTCCGTAGCACCACTCCCGATCAGCCCAGGCTCACAAAGACCACACCTGAAACAAAATTCATGAAAATCAACAATTCTACTTAGAGAAAAACAATATAAATGTTTAAACGTTAATAGAAATCATTTCACTATTTTGTATGATTGCGACACCAAAATTTGCAGGTTTAATGCAACTCAAAATAACTCACTGCACAGATCCGGGAACATTGATGCACTCTGCATGAGGATCACAGCCTCCATTATCAGTATCACACTCGTCAACATCTTCACACTGCTGTGGGTCAGTCTCTCCGACTCCTTGAGGGCTGGAGCCCGTGTAGCCGGGGGGACAGGGGCCACACTTGAAGCCAGGCACCTGGAATATGGAATGAGTACTCAGAGCATAGAGAATAGGAGGGCATTCTCGCATAATTCAAAGATTCAAGTATTTACTGATTTCATACACGGCCACCAGTTGTTTGCTAGTGACGATTAAACAATGAAACATTTACCACCTCCGGTTTACACTTACCATGTTAGTGCAGGTCACTCCATCGAAACAGGGATCATATCTTTCACACTCATCTATATCAGAACAAGTTCCATCAACTGCTTCTGATCCATCAGGGCAATCCAGACACAAATTAGTACCTCCAGGCAAGTTAACACACGGCTGTCCAGTGGAACAGCCATGTTCCTCCCCAAGACATGGGCACTCCTCGCTATCTGCACACGATCTGCACTGCTCACACTCCCCTGCTATGTCAGTCCAGGAGCAGTGCTCACACTTGTCCTTTCCGTGACTTGATTCAGTGCCTGCAGGGCAGCAGGCACAAGAGGCAGCTCCTGCTTCAGAACTGAATCTACCCGCAGGACAGAGCTGACATCGCTCAAACTCGCCGTTGTTATACGTTCCAACACCACAGGACTCAGTTACACCTGCTATACATGAATAACCAGGCTCACAGTCCAGTAAAACACCGTCACAGGATGCATTGGTACACAGATTCACGTGCTTCATTTTCTCCAACACAGGAGTTCCGATGCCTTCCTGACATATCCACCCAGGCTTACAGTCCTGGCAAGCTGACGAACCTCCAAAACTAAACTCCGCAGAGCTGGGGTATTGGCATCCATCCAGAACAACAGGCACGCCATCAGGCAATGCCACATTGCTATCTTCATACTCTTGAGAACATGTTGTACACTTGATTCTCAGACCATTGCCGGGACACCTATAACCAACTGTACACGACTCACAATATGATGAGTTGTAAGCAGAAACCATCCACCCAGGTGCTCGGACGTGGAATAAACCTGATTCTTTGTCAATATGGAATTCCATATTCCTGATACAACTACTACTTATAGTCTCTGTGATTTCTGTGGAAGCCCCATATCTCTTAGATCCAAGATCAATTGCATGCACTTTGACAACATATGTTAGAAAAACCTCTTCATGGAGATAATAATCAACATGAGATAGATAGAATGTTTCATTTTCAGGACGTTGAATTATGTTGTCAATGTAAAACTCGATAATTTTGTTATCTGCGTCATCAGCATCAGTAACAAGTATGTTCTTCCCCTGAATGGATAGAGCATAAATTGAATCATATGGCTGAGTAATACCTTCAGTGAAAACGGGGCAGTTGTCATTGGCATCGATAACTGAAGCGAGAATAGCATTTTCGTAACTGTAGGTAAGTCCATACTCAATGAATGTAACTTTGATAACAAATAAAATTTTCCTGGAAGCTTCATCAAGCGTGTCATAATCGAGAACTGTTCTGAGAATCAAGTAAAAATTCTGAGCGTTCTCCCCAGGTAAAATGAGTGATGACTCTTCAAGGGGATCCCATGCCGATTCAACTTCTGAACAGTCATAGTAATCAGGTATACCTTCATTATCTTTGACATTTGGGGGGTTTTCAGACCTATCAGCAACCAGTGTAAATGTACTTTCAGCAAGGCAGCCAAATTCTACATTTGTTTTCAACTCAATGCCGTAAGGACCAACTATATGTTGATAATTGGAGATATCTATGTCTGCAACAAGTCCTCCAGGTAACTTATTCTCAGATATATCAAAATAGTATCGTGGAGCCAGAGTACTTTCGGGATCAATATTGCGAAATTCCATATATAGGGAAGATGAAAGTGATCTACGCTGAGCAAAGAAAATATCAACTGGGAAATGCTCGTCTTCATTGAAGATCAAACTGTAAGACTCATCAATGTTATTTGTGGTGATGCATCTTTCAGTAGCAAGAATCCCTTGTGCAAAATTCAATTCTCCATAAATGACAGTCACCCCAGAATCAGATACTGCAACTTTTGCACAAGGGAGTGGATCGTTATCATCAGCTCCAGCAAGAAGTTCAAGTATTTGAATACCAGCTATGAATATCCAAACATCATCTGGTCCTCCAATCCAAATTTGCTGTGTGTCATAATTCCTTACCAATGTGAAAGACAATCTTGCAGTAAAATACAGATTGTGAAATGTATAATGTTCAGTTATGTCTAGTAGATGCTCATCAACTATTTCATCCAATGGATACCAATTTCTAGCAAACCACTTATAATTTGATCTCTTCTGTTTGTCCAAACAAAGCTGTTCTTGGACAATTGCCGATACATCACTGTTTACAGTGAACCAAGTCGAAAGTGAATCATCTGTGGTATACTTGTACAGGAAAGGACCAAGAAAATGGTTTTCATATTTCACATCAGAAATTAAATGGTCATCACCAAAATTTTGAAAATCATGAACATCATTATTGAAATCAAAATATGTAACCGAGATAGTGAAGTCTCGTTTATTACAGCTGACAGCAAGTGAGGCTTTATTTTCAGGATATGCAACTTTGAAGGGTGAATATGAACTGATCCTATTAGCTGTGTTCACCTCCACAGAACAAGCAATTGAGTTTGGAGAATAATTTATGAAGAATGTCGTTCCAAATTCAAAACCACAGGTTTTCAATGTCGATATATCAACATCTTTATCAGTCAATAGAGCATTATCATGATCACTGTAACATTTCACATTGAATTTCGTGATAGTGAGACAATTTCCAGCACTCTCTTCTGTACAACAAAATTTCCGAGCAGTGTTCCACAAAGCAATTTCATTCAATTGCCACGATAATTCAAGTCGCTCCCTGTTTGGCAAGTCATCAATCCAGCTGATCGTTTCTCGCACCACTTCAGTTATTTTTGGTTCACATAATATTTTAGTGTTTGTGTTTATGAAATAATTACTGGATGGCTCAACAAAGTATACTTTTTCACCATTATACTCACAATAGTTTAAGTCATCAAATTGAATGAGGTCATTCTCAGATAGGAGTGAAAATGCTTCAAAGTTAGCACAAGCACAAGGCAATGGATTTGCTTCAGAATTAGAAATTGTCAGAACTTTGTCTTTACCTTCAGAAGCAAGTGAATTGAAAAGTTCTTTGTCGAAATATTTTAAACGATTATCATTTACATCAACTTTCAGTGAAATCAAACTAGATAATCCAGTTTGCCTCTCCAGAGTTCTGATTTTGTTTCCTGATAATGATAAAGTCTTCAATTGGGTAAAACCATCAATAAGACCTTCTGGGAAAGATGGTAAAATATTGTTGCTCAAATCAAGTTCTTTCATGCTTGTGAGATCTTCAAAAGAACCTACTTCAAGTTCTGTTATTTCATTCTGTCTTAGTGATAACTTTGTTACACTACTTCCATCGGCAATGATGCTACTTATTATCTTTGGAATAAAATTGTTATCCAGATTTATCAACTTGGTACAACCAGGAAGGGACATTCTATCAATGAATTTGATTTCATTATCACTGAGGTCAATGCTATCACATGATGCATTTTCAAATGCACCTTGAGTAAGCCGTTTGATCTTGTTATTCTGCAGGTATATGTTTCTAACAAAACCTACAATTGCATGCTTTGCCACGAATGAGAGCTGCACATCAGAAAGCAACAATGATCTTAAAATGTTGACATTATAAAATGCTTCTCGTTCTAATCTTGATATGTTGTTGGAACTGAAATCTACTTCATATACTTCAACATTATTGAATGTTTGAGATTTGATTGTACTCAGTAAATTGATGTCTGAAAAATCAATCATTGAATATATGGATGAACTTGTTATTTGATTGAAACAATGTTTCTCCAAATTGTAGAGAGGATTTCCTGTCATATCAATGGTATAAACCAAGGTTATCTGATTAAAGGCATTAGTCATAACACTTGTTATTTTGTTGTTTGATAAGTTGATAGAATGTGCACTTTCTATATTCACAAACAAATCTCTTTGAAGCACCTCTATATAATTTCCCTGCAGGAATATCTTGACATGGCTTTTGGTCAAATTGCAAAACATGCAATCATCAGGCAGCAGAGCAAGGTAGTTGTTTGATGCAGAAAACTGTAAAAAGTTCTTGTTTTGAAATGTACCATGTTCAATAGTTCTGATTTGATTGTAGGATATCAAAATATTGCCAGTTAGTGGAGGGTCCTCAAAGGCAACACGATTTATCCATCCAAGCTCATTATTATTCAGGTTTATGTTTTCTAGCTTAAAGTTATCAACAAATGCAGCATCTGGGATATAGGTGATCTTATTATGATTCAAGGTGAGGGATACAAGATTAGACAAACCTCCAAACTGATTTTCATCTAGAAAATTGAACTCGTTATATCCCAGGTCAAGTACTACTAGTGAAACTGGGAAAGTATCATCCTCAATTTTCAAGATATTGTTATTAGCAATGTATAGATAAGCAAGGTTTACTAGGCTGGTAAATGTGCCTTTTTCCAGGTAAGTTAGGAGGTTGTCACTTACATCAAGGGTGACAAGATTTGGTATTCTGTATAGTGCTTGTGGGACAGATTTGAGTTTGTTATTATTCAGGTAAATGGATCTTATTGATGTGGAAGACTCCACAAATGAATCAACATGAACCAACTCCTCACTGATGAGATTGTTACTGAGATAAATGTGTTGAAGACTATCAAATGCAGTGAAAAATAAGGCTGGTAAACCTTGCAATCGGTTTCCTGACAAATTTATATATTCAAGTGCTGGTAAACTTATTGCACTCTCATTGAGTGGAAAAAGCTGCTCAAAATTGTCAATGAGTATCTGATTGCCTGACTGAGCAAAATCTACAGATATTACTGAAATGTTCTGTATGTCATTATTAGATAATTCAAGTACTTTGAGCTTATCAAATGGTTCTTCAGAAAACAGCATGTGGGGAAAATCTGTCAGCTCATTCTTGTCCAACAAAAGATACTCAAGATCTGTGATATTGTTGAATGCTCTGAAATCAAAGAATTTCAATCTACAAAACTGAAATTCAACAACTTTAAGTGATGGTAAATTTGAAAATGCATTACCCATAACTGATCTTAATGTATTTGTCCTATATAAACTGATATAAACCAGATTAGGTATATCATGGAAGTAGAATTCTTTGATTGCTTCAAGTGCTGATGAGTGGATTTCAATGAAATTAAGTTCTGGACAGTCAACGAATGTTCCATGTTCAATATGTTTTATAGGATTATTGCTAATATTGAGATGTTTGAGAGAAGAAAGTTCTGACAATGCTGTTGAACTTATGATGTCAACTTTGTTACTTTCAACTCCTATGTATTCGATATAACTTTTAACAGATGAAAATGAGCTAGGAATATATGTTAGTTCATTTCTGGCGAGAGATACAAACATCAAAGAGGTCCCAACAAATGCACTTTCTGCAACATATTCAATGCTATTCATTGCCAGGTTTAGATATTTAAGGTTAGGCACATATTGAAACTGCATATCATTTATCCTCCCAATGTTGTTTTCATGCAAGTCAATATTTGTCAAGTATTCAAATTCACTTTGTAAATCAGGGATTGCTTTTAACTGGGTATCAGTAACCACAAGACTTTCAATGTTTGGAAACTTTTCAAGTAAATGATTTTCAATCATGAGCAAATTTTCACATGAAATAATAGATATTTCAGTAACTGATGGATAGGTCAACTCTGAAAATGAAACATTAATTATCTTATGAAAACTTTGTCTATATAATCTAAGATTGGTGGCACTAGTAGAGAAATGAGGACATGATAATATTTCTTTATCACATGTGCACCCACTAGGGCAGTTTTGATTAACTCTTTGTTGATCTTTTGAACCATATTGCTCAGTAACATGCCAAAATCCCTTGAACTGATTTCTATCATAAAAGCTTGAATATTGGCTTAAGATACCACCATAGTAGCTCAGAATATCTGAAAATGAGTTGATTCTATAGCCAGTAGAAACTCTCATAAGCAAAGTGAAAACTAGTATCATCACTAATAGTATTTCAATGTAACCATCATATAACCATCCTGAAATAAATTATGATTTTGATAGTTAAAGTAGATTTATGATACTAATAGTATTTCAATGTAACCATCATATAACCATCCTGAAATAAATCAGGATTTTGATAGTTAAATTAGGATTTTAAACTTACAACACAACACATATTGAATAATTAACTAACTGAGAATGTTGCGTCACACTTTGTGGAGTTCCTGAAGAAGAGATATTTTATCTGTTTGGGTTTGATTTCATATTTGAGAATTTTTGTGTTTCACTGAAAAGATCAATCACTTCAAACAAATTAGGATTATGATAGTTAAATTAAACATTATGGTACTTGCTATTGGGGTGTTTAAATTGTGAGAATTTTTTTATGAAGTAGGATCCCGGCAGTCCCACCCTGGCACTGTAAATTACATTGCTCCACTTCCTGAATGAAACTGAAAATCGTTCTTTGCTCTTAATTGTCTTTACTAAGGGAAATAAATTTATGCGAAAGAAATTTATTTTCAATCATCAATTTAAATACAATAAAAATGACAAATGAGATACATAAAAATTCCTCGCCTTGACCCTTTAAATAACCCACAGATGCCTTAATGTTTAAACAAGTTAAACACCAAACTACTTTATTTATATTACTGTTTCCGTCGACGGGCGATGTCCGTCCCTTTCTTCTGACTTGTTGTTGCGCGGAAGGCGCAAAGTGACGTCAAATGGCCAGGAATGTTGCGCCGCGCGCACAGTGAGGTAGCCTCCTACGACTGTTTCCGTAGGGAAGCTCGTGGAATGCCGCCCCCCCTGCGTTGCCCTTGGCCCAGGACCTGGGCTTGATTACGCGCACGGGTTCGCGGCAAGCCTTAAGACAGCCCTGGTTGGGGAATAAAAAAAAGCACAACGCGTACACACACCTATATGTGCCTAAAAAGTGTGTGCGCGCCGCACGCTGAGGCCGCGAGGACCGGAAGCACGTCGCTTCCTAAGCCCGCATATAGGTGTGTTTACGCACCGGGCCGCGCGCATCCCTGGCCCTGCGGGGAAGCGCGCTGAGCTTGTCAGGCGTTGCCTGACCCCCTGACGACGTCAGACAATGACAATTTGGGTACGGTAAATTTAAACTTCAGCTTTTGGTAGGATCACGAAAAAAGTTAATATTAAACATACAGCATTACAGCCAGAAGTAAACCTTAATCAAGCCGCGTAGCCCTAACCAGGACCCTGGTTTCGCGCACGGAGTGCGCTGCGCGGCACGCGCGCGCCCGCCGAAGGCGTAGGGGTCAGACAACGTCTGACAAAGTCCCCATGGTTAGGCAAAATTAAGCCTTGGATGATCACGAAACGGAAACTATTTTTGTGATTTTTAAATGCTTGTATATTAAAAATGTCTGTACATGTTCGATACTGCAATTTCTTTAATGTCTTCTTGTTTTCCAAAATTTGTCATATTATGTCTGACTTAGTATCTGTTGTCTGACTTAGTATCTGTTGCAATATTATATCATCACTAGCAGGCCCGTTGGACCTGCTAACACACAGCTAACCCGGCGCTACTATGCAGGACCTCTTTCGCAAATTTTACACACTACCATTCAAATTGATTGGATAGTTTTTAATTCTACCGCATCAAAATATTCTTATCAGATCAAATAAATCAAATATTAAATTTTATGAAGGAGCAGGTTGGAAAATAGAACTTCGTCGGTATCTCTTGGTGCTAAACCGTGTGAATTTTGTTCCGTTTTTGATTGCAAGATGATATTAATTCTGACAACTGATTATCATACTGACATTGGACAATTTTGTTTCGTTGTTCCAGCCCAGGATCAATTCTTTGTTATCTGCTTCAGCTACATTCGACTCCATTAGATTAGACACTTTCGTAAACTTTGAATTGCTCTTAACGGTATATTTTTAAACTGCAATTACTACTGTTATCATTATTGATCATCGAGAAACATCTATACAATTTTATGAAAACAATTCATCTGAAATATCCTCTGTTATTCAAATTGACCTTTCTCCATCTTGAGATCTTGACTTCGAAGTATAAACATAAAAAACGTCAAATTTTCAAAAACTACAACAGCATTTAAAAAGTAATAGCGTAATAGAAAGCTCGCATGGCACTGTTTGTAATCTGCAGGTGCACCAAAATCGGTTTCCATAGCAACGGCGCCTCATTTCTCCCATTTGCATTCGTTTCTCTTGATATTTTCTTGGCAAGCTCAAATTTAATTGTGGACGGCGGCACATACAAACATTATTCACGTGTGACTTTACTTTATATATAAGATTATAATAATGAATAAAAGAGATTGATTTCATTGTTGAGATTTTTGTGTAGTGTGTTTCACTGCAATGATCAATAATATCAAACACTTGATGTCTTGAAGAAGCTTTTCAAGCGTTATGATTTGAATAACAGAGGTATTATTATATTTAATAAAACTGCTGTCTTTCATTGAAAGTAACAATTTGAATTATGATTCAGGCCAAATAACTACTCCACAATATCAACTGACAGTTTCGAATCATAACTTTAAGATTGACTTTATGAAAAGCTATGAATCATCTTCAGGATCTCTGCGGAGCAGCCTCAACACATCCTCAAATTTGATTGTATAAAGTAGTGTTGTAAAGTTTAAAGTATCATTATGTTGAACTTGATTGCTAATAGCATTGACTGAGGGGACCCCATAGTGAAATACTCGAAATGCAATAATGGATTCAAATCAGATCTATTTTTCACCACTGATTTACTGCCAGTTTGGAGAATATAACATAAAAGTTTTTTGTTTCTTTTGTTTTCGTCACACAGTTGTGCAATAAATGAAGTTGATGTGCCACTTAGTAATGAATTTGGTGATTGCTATAATTATGCTGCACAAACACTTGTTTAAAAGGTATGCCATTGAAATGCAAAATTCCTAGCGTTAGAGTGAATGGGTAGAATTTCCTGCCATTTACCTTCAGATGATTATAGATGGGCAGATGGGATTGTGTAGGGTGGGTTGAGGGGAGGGAGTAGGGAGGTGTTGTGTGTTGATGTGATGAGGCTGCCATTTGGGGCAGGCAGCACCGATGAGTTGAAGTATTATTATTATTATAACATTCTTATAACATTGAAAATGATTATATTATCTCTCGTCTTCAGAAAACTCCATATGGTGATAAGCACCTTCCTGAGATCATGAATTCGTTCTTTGTTGTTTCATTATTAAACTACATTTTAGGCTGCTGGATCCTGGAACTTGAATGTTTTTACTGAGCTGTTATCGTCAGCGGCTTTTGACTGTGTGTATATCCCACAAGAGAATTCTTTCCTCTTTACCTTTTAAAAGTGATCCATGGCTTTTAGAAAAAATGAAGAATAATTCTGTCCTGTGTCAGCAGTATTTATCATCATCAAAATTTCTTGTGATCCACAATAGAAAATATCTCGTCAAATCCTTGGGTCAAAGTAAGACACAGATTTCTTACAAATGTTTTGATGATATAAAGAAGGACAATATCATACATTCAGTTCTCCTGTCAGCATCAGATGATTCAGCAATTTTTGGTGTGTCTGTGGAGAATGTCAATGACATAATGGATAGTAATGAGTCCCTCATTGAGCCTAGACCAGCATTGTTTTCCCTCAGTCAAGATCAATTAAACTTGGCTACTATGTGTCTAAACTTGTTGCAATGGCAGTTGGATAATAGATACTGCAGCAAGTGTTGTTCAAAATTAGAATACCATGCTTCTGGAAGATCTTGTAAATGTATCAAATGTAGTTTAACATATTTTCCTAGATACAATCCTGTAGTTATAATGCTTGTTATTTGTGGCAATTACTGCCTTCTTGGTCACAATAGAAACTTCCCCTCACATATGTTTAGTGCCCTGGCAGGCTTTATTGATGTTGGTGAAACCATTGAGGAAGCAGTTATAAGGGAAGTTTATGAAGAGGTTGGTATAATTATAGATCTTGCCAGTGTGAAATATGTTAAATCAGATTTTTGGGGTGGTTTCAGAAGAAATTATAGTCCTGAGCTTATGCTTGGTTGTATAGCTTATATTAAAAACATCCAAGATCCAATTTGCAGTGATGAAATATCAGATGCCAAGTGGTTTCATAAGAAAGATATAAGCCATGCTCTTATGAATGCTCAGTCTATGAAAAAGGATCATAATTTACATTTATCACAAGATGGATCATATCTCCAGGTTCCACCACCATTTGCTACTGCACATCAACTCATGTCAAGTTGGTGTTTACATTCCTGATTTTGAATTTGATTTTAGGTATAATTTATTAGGATAAATGTGTTACTAACTTTGTTAAGATAACCTAAGTTATCTTAATTTATCTCAAGTTAGTTAAGATAACTTAAGTTAGTTAAGGTCTTAATATAATGTGCAGGTAATTGTTGTGAATAGTTGAATAAATTCAAAAAAATGTTTATGAATACATTGTTCAAACATTATAATTGTATTCTGATATGAATTCCTCTTTGCTCTTCATTGATAGATTGATTATTTAATTGCAATAAATATTATTTATTACATATGTTCAAATCATATGGGTTTTTTATTGATAGCAATGAATATACAAATATGCATTATGCAACTTGTATATAATATGTTCACCAGTCAAAAGAAATCCATGAAAAGCATAAGAAATTTAAATGGCTGGTATAAGAACCAATTGTAGCTCCAAAAATCAGCAGTGAATTAAACTCTGATATTTCTTGAGATTGCAATGAATATTTTCTTTCAAATAACACTGTCAGCTCATGGATACTATTAGATTGCATTATTAATTTTAATATTAACCTATTTTTGCAACAGGAATCATGGATAGAGATAAAATGTCTAGATTGGAGCATTCAATAATGCTGAAGAGTATTGCCGAAAATCTCAAGCACCTGCGTGTAGATGATCCAAATAATACTGAATCAGAGGACATTGTAAGTGAGGCATTTCACATACCTGCATCTCTTATTCATCATTACTCTGCAGTACCTAATAAGCAGGGAGGAAATAGACATACAGGATGGGAGATTTGAGAATTTTGTGCTATGAGGGGGGGGGGGGGGTTGCCAAATAAGTGGGTGGACCTAGATTTATGATGAAATGAAGTTACTCAATACTCCTCAATTGTTTTTGTTCATGGAGTAATTGAAATTTCGCTGATTTAAGTATACCTGGCCCTGACGTTTTCCTTGAAAATTGCTATCATCCCCCCTCTGGTTAATGCTTATCAGAATATTAGCTTATTAGGTAATACAGAGTATGAATAAATGCTTAAACTTTTAAATCATAATATCCAATCTCATTTTTATCGTATTATGCTTTTATCTTATTATGCTATAAGGTCAATCCCAATTGGTATCTTCAACAACAATTATCCTCCAGTCAATGTGCCTACATATATAGTTGTATGCATGAAATATGTATTATCAATTATATTCATCCAAATTTTAGTATGAGTCAGAATCTGAAAGCCTCGCTCAATTTTAGGTGAACCAAACAAGACGTAGTAGTCTGCTGACAGAGGAGCATCAGCAACTTATTCAGCAGCAAGAGAAGCTTCAGCAGGACATTCAATCTACTGACGACCCTCCAATGAGTGGATCTTCTTCTCCATATAGTTCACCCGGCCAACACTCAAGCCATAGTCCTGTCCAGTTTGGTCCGAGTCATGCCCAAAGCCCTACGCCATATTCACCCACCCAAGCTGCATACAGCCCTGGCAGTCCTAAAGCTTATCGCAAGAGTGGTTTCACAACCTCTCCACAGATGCCTGGTCACATGGTGAACCACCCAACTCCCCGGCACCCACAACACCTTCCTCCCGGACACCCCCAAATGCACCACGCCCCTTACAACGCACCTTCCCAACCACCTGCACGGTTCACATCTCCTAAGTTTCCGAGGAAGGCCCAGCCTCCTGGGTCAGGCTCCCCACGACTGGTGAGGAAGTCCCAACAACCGCCGCCATCTCAAATACCATCGCTCATCAAAACACCCTACAACCAGCCAAAGTACTACCCCGGACCAGCCATACACAGTAATCCGGGCCAGCCTTTGCACACCATCAACCCCCACCTACCTTCCCCGCTGTCTAGTCTCATGGTTAACACCAGTTCTCACAAGGACCACGACCCTAAACGCTTAGCTCAAGATCTCTACAACTTTGGCTTTAGACAGGTTAGACATTGTTTGTGGCATGTTCATAAGGCATAGTTGTAGTCTATTGAATAAGAAATTAGTGGTTTAAACTAATTATCAATCATTGTACAAATTGAAAATTATATTTATTTACTCATGAAATGTCATATATACTATCTAGGTTCTAGAAGCAAAAACTACAGCAAAATAAATAATGATAAACTAAGAATATTAGTTAAGGAGCCCCCGCCCACTACAACATCAAACATCTCACAAACGGTACACAACGCCACAACATTAGTCTGCCAGATCTCTACCATGAGCTCCACGGCAGTATACAGCTTTATACTTGATCACTCAGTGCTTTGATTCTCTCTGTTAAGTACTTGCTCTGTGTGGTCTGTAAAGTTGTTCTACGATAAGTCAATATATAATATTTTATTACATCTCAAACGGGTTTGATTTTATTACCATCGGTAATTCATTTTCTCTGAACTTTTCAAACACGTACATTGTACAAACTTCCTAATGATTGAAGGTTTTTCACCCCATTTTCCAACTTTCTGGATCATGTATCAGCTTACAACAGTCGTAGATAGCTCGCCAACAGAATCTTCTATTTTTGGTAGATATATGCGTGGAAACCGATTTATTTTACAGCATTAAGTGTAGGTGTGTAGGCGATGAAAATGAAAGTGAAGGTCGCGTCACATAACAGCAAGCTAGAGGTTTCCTAATGCATATATTCAGACACACATACAAACACACACACAAACATACACACATACACACACACATAGTGACACACGCGTGGAGCCACTATGGATCTGCACACACTCTATAATCTGTGCGTGTGTGACATTCAATCTGTTATTTAACTGCTTACCACCGTTACAGTTTTCTATGGTTACTCAGTCCTGGCTGTGTGAATGGGCATTATATTCTCATTTGTTGCTCCCCGTCACGTCGTCCTGGTTTTAATATTCATGCTGAGCAGTTTGTGACAGTTCCTTAGACTTCTGTCTCTTCGGTTGTCAGAGTCTTATTCATTTAGTTCTACGTAAGAGAATTTTATTTTGACAAAAATAATTTGGGTAAATTTCTTTGAACACGTCATGGTGCCCAATGTTATTTGGTTCATAGTAGTTGGTAAACAGATAATTGTACTCGGGACTGCATAATTTCGTTGTTTTTGTATATAACCGTCTATACGTTTGTTTTATTAGATCACACACTCAGATTTGGTACGTGTTAGGAAATATAATATCTGACTATTATTAGGACCCTCTTAAAATAACATCCCAAACACGTGACAACCCCAAAACAACAACAACAACAACAACAGTGTAGTGACACACTCTGAACATTAGCGTGTATTATACCACTCTGTGACCTAATACTAGTCCCCGGGGCTTTATTCAGTCATCTCTGTGTTCTGCTTTGCTGCTTCCTCCCTTGTATGATTAGTATACACCCGCGTTCTTTAAACGGTCCTGTAATTGTATGACTATGAATGTTCTGTAATTGTATGACTATTGAATGTTTTGTAATTGTGTATGGATACATGAATGTTCTGTAATTGTATGAATACATGAATGTTTTGTAATTATGTATGAATGTTGCTTGAACGAGTTTGAGGCACTTTAAAGATAACATGGCAATATCATTGCCTATAAATTAGTCGGTGAATGACTGTTCGTATGACGCAAAAACGCTCGAATCTACATGAATGTTCTGTTCGTATGACGCAAAAACGCTCGAATCTACATGAATGTTCTGTAATTGTATGAATACATGAATGTTTTGTAATTATGTATGAATGTTGCTTGAACGAGTTTGAGGCACTTTAAAGATAACATGGCAATATCATTGCCTATAAATTAGTCGGTGAATGACTGTTCGTATGACGCAAAACGCTCGAATCTGAGTCCCTTACTTCCCGGCCACTGAGTCAGCATATTATCTAACTATTTAACATGTGGCATATTACACAGTGAAGTGCAGTATACCACAGAGTGCTACTAGCTACTCTAACAGCTAGATTCCATGAGATTAGTGCCCGCCTTGTTATCTCTACACACATACTCTAGTGTATTCAGAGAGCGTCTTCAAACGAGATGGTTCTTTAGAAATGTGTTTTTATTGCTCGTGTGCAGTGGATAACTTTTCCGTCTGTTGTTTGATCATATTTCTTTTAAGTTATTTGACCAGAATATGAACGTTGTAGGTTTGTGGCTTTTCTCGAAATTCTTTTTCAGATTTCAGGAGCCCGTTCTATATCACGGTCCACTGTAGATTTGCACAAAACCATTTCTCCGATTACTCAGCTTATTTTGTTAGTGAATGCACGACTTAGACTGAATATCATTTCATTGAAATGCCCATCATATTTTTTTTTATTTCAAAATTCAAATTTTACATGAAATATATTTTACAATGTCATTCAGGTTAAAATATTCTGTCATTCCTACTTAACCAAAATAGCACAGAAAATATAAATCAAGTGCAAAATCTGGGCTAAACTCCCAACACAGCGTTAACCATTATTACAGGGAGGCCCGTCATAAACATCAATCAATAAATAGGGTATAAAATAAATAATAACAATAATAATAAATAATTATGTCATCTGATAAAATTAAATCACAAACTCACAAATAATATGGTTGTCAATTGTAATCTTAGATTGGTATTTAAATTGTATCACTTAAAGTCCTAGGCCACAAATTACTTTTCTGCATCAAGACCATCATTTCGAAAAATACAAATTTGTTAATAATTTCTTGAATAAGGGTATGTTGCTCTTGCCTTACAACTTAATGACCATCTGGTTCCCGGACTGAGTAAATTGAATTAATCGGGCCAGTCTAGATCTGCTTTCCAAAGGAAAGTTTTGAGTTGTGATTTAAAGGTGGAGATGCTTTTAACTTGCCTAATACTATAAGGGATTTTGTTCCATATGACCATTGTTCTATAGAAAATGAATTCCTAAAATTATCACAATTGGGCCTTATGGTACATTTTAATCTTGAACAATCCTCTTTGCTCACAATATCATGTGTACTTCTGGTGCTCCTTACTTCAGTATGTTTAATGATATGAAAGCCTTCTGGTAAGGTGATGGAGATAAGAGAGTGTATGATTTTGAACATCATGATTAGGTCAGTTATGATAAATTTGTGTTTTATTGGAGGGATATTCAGGGTTTTCAGTTTATTATAGTATTCAGTATCACAGATATGGTCATGGGGACGGCCTTCAATCCACTTAATGGCCCGCTTTTGGATGGCCTCAAAACCACTGAGCTGGTTGGAGCTGACCGGATGCCAAATGATAGAGCAATGCTCAAATAAAGACCTAACTAGTGTAAGGTAAAAGGTTCTTTTTTGTCTTTTATCACAGGTGAAATGACAAATACGTGTTACAAGTCCTAGACGGGAGCTTGCTTTAGATAAGAGACTGTTGCATTGTTCTGACCATAACAGTCTAGAGTTTACTGTGACTCCCAGATCTACTTGAGATGCAACATAATCTATGTAAGTATTGTGAAGCTTGTACTGGAAGATTGTACAAGGTAGATTATGGAGTATGTTTCTTTGGTTTGTTACAGCTAAAGCTTTACATTTCGAAGGATGAAATTTCATCTTGTTTAGTACAGACCAGTTATGAAGATTATCTATGTCAGCCTGTAGAGCAAAATGATCAGCCGATATCTCAATTTCTCTCCAGATTTTTGTATCATCTGCATAAAGGGCGATGTTAGTTTCAGGACTTATACAGTCGAACATGTCATTAATAAATAAAACAAATAGCAAGGGACCTAGAATAGAACCTTGGGGTACTCCTGAGTTGACTGGTAACTGAGTCGACAGTGATCCACCAATAACTACCTGCTGTTTCCTGTCCTTTAGATATATGCACGAATAAATCTGAGCATGGGTCCATTTATATTAAATTTATCCTTTAGTTTACGCAATATCAAGTCATGTGAGACACTGTCAAAGGCTTTGGCAAAGTCAAAGTAAATAATATCAGTTTTAGATTTATTGTTGAGGGATAACGAAATGTTGTGAATAAATGGGACCATTTGAGTGGTACACGATTTCTCATTTATAAAACCATGCTGTCTTACATCCAGGAGGCGTTCGCATTCATTAAAAAGCTCTTTCTTTATGCAACGTTCGAAAATTTTCATTACTAAGGATGTCAAGGAGATTGGTCTGTAATTTTCTACTGAGCCCTTTTCATCTTTCTTATGCACTGGTACAACAGATGCAAGTTTCCAGTCACACGGTATACAACCAGTGATATAAGAAATATTAAACACTAATTCCATGAGCAATGAACCTATAATTAACATTGACTGACCTATTCATTCTGATAATTTTCTAGATTAGAGCGGTATTATCATATTCATAATCATAAAGTCATCAGGTGTTCTGCAAGCTCTTTTGTTTCTTTGGAATAAACAAACATATTTAAAACTAAATACAGAATAGAAAACGAATTTCGATTGTACCTTGAAAATGAATTTTTATGAGTTTTCTGTATACTTGTCACCTCAAATTATGGAATTCAGAACTTTCAGAAAGTTTAAAGTGCGATGTCTAATAAGTCTACGCTACATATATAAGTATATACCAACTGCTTTCTGCTGCCATATACATGGAGTTCTCGCATCAGCTTAAGGTGGTTGTTGTGACGTCATTACCACGTTAGAACGGTGAACTAACAACATCCCACCGTTCAGAGTGTGACGCATGTAACATTATTCTCCTGTTTTATACGTTTCTAAAATTAGCGTAGAACGTGTCTTAAACCCCGCTCCGTGCTAAACTTCATTCCAACCTCCGCTGACGCACTGTAGTGTCTCTTCACCTCGTGTTTCTCACTCTCAAACCACCTAGTAGGTAGTTGAGAGTGACGTCATTATCATGGTTTACAGTGGTGTGTTAACGCCGTCACTGTACGTGTCACAGATATAACGTAACCCTCGTTTCGCAGCTCTATTATTGAACGCTAGTCCTGCTGCTACTGCAGGTTAAGACTTTAAGAGTGGAAGCAGGCACTTTCCCAGCGTTAACTCCACACGTTATATTGTGACAATGACGTCAGAGGCAGTCGGCTTTGGTTCGTCCGAGCACGGCGCTGTTGTCGTTTTATATTATAACAGTTTATTATCAAGAGCGCGTATGACATATGAAATGCAGTAAATTGAGGTAGTACTACGGTATGAGTTTCCTCGGAAGAGTTCTGTAATTTCAAAATAGGGAGTTACGTAATGCGACGGAAATTTCAAAAAGAGTAGACTCAATATATTTGTTTTTTCATCTGCCTTTTATCAAAATGCAAAAATAAATAAGTTGAATTGATATCGGGGTAGACTTTTCTCTACAGTAAAGACTGTCAGATACTTGATAACTCCTAGGCACGCTCGTTGCACACTTTTAACGTGTGCGTGTGTGTGTGGTATGAAACGTATTGGCAGCAAAACAAGCCCTGTATGACGTCATCAATTTCCCTGTCAAAACACGGTAGTCACGTCACTCGGAGCTCACTGCCGAGGCGGTGCTTGAAAGCTGTAGAAGTGTTGTAACACTGCGGAATGTCAAGAGGAGACTAATTAGGGTGTATGCTGTAATACATCGTATACACTCTGGAATGCAGTGTACAGTGTAGCCAGTATTCAGATGTATTACATTGTTTGATTGACGCATTTAAATTTTAAAGCAATAAAACCAATTTGTTATAGGCAAGTTACTTTTATCATCAACGACATTTTATGTACTTGCCTACCGGTCCATTTGACGTTTACCAATTAGAGTACGAGCTCAACGTATGTACGCGCGCTGATTGGTCAATGTTATGATGATTTCCTTTCGGGATCCTTCTATTAATCTAAGATAATAGCCCTCCCGATATTGATGTTACAATGTTGCTACGTCATCATTTTAAGTTCTACGTCAAGAGATCAATGTCCCCCCTAATTCAACATATTATTGAGTATTTCAGCTCCTGTGTACTGTGTACACAACTAACGATTAATTCCAGATAAACAATAAACATGCCACGTTATCTGCAATACTTGATTATTAAATTTAGTCATCAAAAATAGTTATATTTCTCACTTTCGTCGTTCATGATTAACGACTTCCTCAGTATAACACAGATTTACAGATTCTCCTCAGTATAAGACAGATGTGACACGTATAAATTAATCGGTATACTCAAATGTAAAGTTCACACTTCTGATTCGGTAGACAGTGAGCTTTTCTTCAGGAGCAATTGTCAGAAAGTCAGAAGCTCTTTCCAGGAAATACTACCATCATTTACGATAAATGTACACTTTGATGTATAATATATGAGGATATATGTAATCGAATGTGTAATACATGGTACAAGGTCGCACAAGTTTTAGAACTTTAGAACCTGAAATAGTCTCATAAGTGGTATGTGACAGGTACCATATGGTACATAATATAATGCATGAATATAGCGTATATTCAAGCATTTGATAAGATACAAGTTTAAATACAAACTCTTGTAAGCTCTGAATTTGAATGTACTTGCACCACGTCACATTATCAATGTATTAGCTCACACAGGACCCTGTGGAATGTGTCAATGACTTTAACTGGTGCCTGATGTCAGATGGTTGAGGGTGACGGAATTGACATGATTCAGAGTGGTCAGTTGATGACGTCAGACTTGCTCTTTCCTGTGCGTGGTCCTCCGAAGTCACAGTTTAAATATTTGTCAATATTCAGCCGATTGATATCATGTTTAACCAATTAATTAATATTCAATATTACAGCACATGGTTTACTGTCATTTTATATTTTGTTTCCTGATAAGCTGAAGGGTTTTTTACGAGCAAAAAGTGCAAACTGACAAACCGTGATATTGCACTCTTGTGGCCGAAGGCGAAGGCCGAGGTTTTAATCAAAAAGGCTGTACGAGTTACGAGTTACACTGTCTTATCATTATATGAGGTGTACATTGCGAAACGTAACATAGTTTCATGTTATTATGTAATACTGATTAATTGATGTGGTGAATCTCGAGTCTTAGTCACATCTAACCTCCATCGTGTCAGACCGTATTTGCTGACTTCATGTGTGTATTGCGTGTACTTGGCGATATGGCTGCTGTGTACTTTACTGTGTGTTACTTTACGTTGTGAACTGTGTATACTGTATGTACTGTGTACTGTATGTACTGTGTGTAACTGTTTAATGTGTATTGGGTATTGAGTATTGGGAATTGTTTGCTTGTATTCCTGTTAGAACCAACCATGGTTCAATACTCATGATATTCCATGCTGTGTTAAACTGTTACTTAAACCACACAATCTTTCTTCTGGCAAATAAATTGAAAAGTCGCGGCGAATAAATTAGAACGAACAGCGAAAATTTGTTTTATTTTTACCGTGGGAGAAAGTATATTTTCACGGCTTCTGATTTTCAACGGATCTGGTTGTCACACGTCACATTAAATCTCTTTTTCACACAAAATCGCAGTATATACGTATTAGACACGAATCATGAAAGATCTATCATCGAAGACTGATACGTGTCAACTTTTAAATGATTGATTTCCTACTTTCTTACCCCGAAACGTATACAACATACGTCAGTCCTATAATCATTACGTGGTGCCACCGCCTATGATTAATGATTATTTGTTAGAATCTGAATCGAAGATCTCTTCAGGCTATTCATCATTTCATTTTGTCATGTTTTAGGTAGAAAGAATATATTCATTTTATCTTCCCCTTTTGAGCGGTTCCTTAATGTTGCACATGTCCATTTTGCACATGCCCAAAAACTGCCTAATAGCCGAGCTAAAAAATTTAAAGATCTATGAATGAAAACCATCAAAGTATCAGCCGTGTATTATTTCACTATTTTATTGTTGCTGTTTTATTCGTTATATAAAAGGCTCCAATTTTTTCATCGGATTTTTCGACTTCAATCTTCTTCAGTGATATTACGTTTTCATCTGTATCTACTAGAATAACATTTTAAAAATTGTAAATGAATAAATACAGAACATTTCTCACTACTCTGATATTGTTTTTGATTGGCAAACAAGTTTGAAGTTACAGCTAGTTACGTGCGTGTATACATGCACAAATTCTTCGTGTTTTGTTATTAGCGTTTCAATTTTGTTTAAAATAACAACAGAAAAATTTCCTGATACGCGCACTAGTACCCGTAAGAATGTTCACAAGTGTTGAGTGGAATGTCGAAGGTTTGAGACTTTAAAAATGGAAATTTCCTGTTGCAAAATTTTTACATTTTCAACAAAATTGTAATATATGATACCCAGTACAGCCAACTAGCAAAAGTGTTTTAGATGATTAGGATCGATATATAATGCTGTTTTTGACGCATAGGTTTATCTAAATTAGCTTTGTTTTCGTCCAGATTTCTCCAGGAAATTTAAAAACAAACTTGGTTTATGGTTATCGTCGCTGAGTCGCATAGGATTTTAAACGAATTCTTAAAACGCTGATTTTATACATTTCCTGCGTACATTTCTCATGAAACTAAATAATATCGTTGACTTTGGTGGTCTGAACTCTGAAGCGAATTTCACCGGAAACCAACATAATGCACAAGCTGGTCCCCTGCACCTCTACAATCGTATGATCTAGTAATCGAGCTATTTGATTACATCATCAATGATATGAATCATGGATTTTACTTGTGCAGTAGTTCCGATATTAATGAGAGGATTCATGTGCTGCACACTATTTCTATCTCGAGTTGTTTGGTACCTTGCTTTTAGACCTTGCTTTCCGTTGCTATATTCCCCCCGATATGTGATTGCATCACAAACATTTTCAAAATACCAGGAAACGCGGTGACTATTTTACCGGGTATTCTCTAATATGTGCGGGATGATGAATGATGATCACCCAATTTATAGCAATTACATAATAATAAAAGCAATAATAGAGATAGGTAGTAAGATTTAGAACGTTCTCGATGAGTTCTCGTAATTTATATCCATCGTAAACGTCGCCTGAAATAATTACTGGTCTAATTATGTATGCGATGTGATGTAGTCTGATGATTACATTCGTTACACACTGCTGATTACATTAGTTACACACGACATATATAATAGGGCTGTACTTATTGTTAGAGCTATGAGGCGGCGCTCAAGAAAAGATGTGCGGGAGTTCTTCGACGAAGTTCAGGTGAGATAAAGACAATAATCGTGTTACGTTTATAGGGACATGATTATAGACTTTAAACGGGTATTTTCCAACATTTTCATAAATTTGGATACAATTCGTGTCGTGTATCTTGGCAATTACAGTGTTTTACTACTTTTGATAAATAGTTCGCTTAATGCAGTTAGTAGAGCTACCATATCAGTACAAATGCTATCGTAGTTTTTTAGGCATTGACTGCATGCCATTGGGTGTATTTTCATCTCACTTCCTAAGCACCCTGCATACAGATAATACTTGATAGAAGTCTATTAACGAGGCGGAATGTTAGAAGTCATGAACACCCAGCCACACCCTTAACTAAGGTGTTGGCTGAGGTTTAGCGGTACTTCACATTAGCTTAATCAGTGCGGTATGCTGCAAGCTAAGTACCGTGAATACAATAATTCTTGGAGTTTTAATGAAGGTATGTAGTTGGCAATAAAACTAAATTCCAGTGAAGTTTGTGTATGGGCGATGTGTCGTCCCCCCTTCATAACAGCTGCTCATGATTTGACTCTTTATTCACACGCTTGGGTGGGCACCTTGTACACTTTGTATAGATCTGTGTACACTAAGTGAAATGTATAATAGCATGTGAAATGTGTGTCAAGGGAGTAGGGTGAGTATTTGTTTGAATCTCAGTAATTCTCCATGAAATCAGATGACAAGGAGCGTCATCGTTTAACATCTTACCTTATTTGGGAAAACTCCGATGATTTTGATCTATGAAAAGTAATCCATGACGTCATTGGTAGCTGAACCTCGCACTTAACATAGATGGTTTGTCGTCACCAATGCACTACTAAAATGTATGATAATGACGTGTCTCTTGACTGACTATCCCTATCACGACGCAGACTGCAGAGTGACCTATGACCCGTGCTAAAAATAAGAGAAGATTGGGTGATGTAAGAGGTGTATTGAATATATCAAGTTACCCCGACTTGTTCCTTGCTGCAAAGTGCAAAGTGTTAAAATTATTTAATTTCGTAAATTTCATAAATTTCATAAATTATTAATGATTTGTCATAATATATGACATCGAACATTATATAGTACGATGTGTGTCTTGGTGGAATTTATATTTTGTGGAATTATGGAATTCCTGCCTAATAACTTGCGTTTGGATATTGGAGTTGCGAAGATTGTACTGCATTTTTGCGAGCTTAGGTGCTATAACTACATAACAACTGCGAAGTGGAACTTGCAGAAAAGCCGATTTTGCAAAACGCATTATAATATCAGACCTTAATCTTGCACACTATATAAAACAATAAATTGACCTTCAGATTCTAATTGTTCCCATTTCAGCATTTCTCTCTCCTTTTCGCCCTTCCTGCTTCTCTCCTGAAGTTCAATCACGAATTGTATACTGCTAATGCCCAGCATAATGAAATGTTAGCATTTCCTCCATTCTATACTGAAGTCTCAAATGTGGCTGTATATCATGCATTAGACATTATCATTGTATTGCACTCAGTGGTTTACATTATACTACTACAATGGCTTTTGAATGCAGTGATGGCTCTGAAATAATGCACATTGTTGCAGTTACTATTCATGTTTTCTCCGAATCAGTCGTGGGAAAATTCTGCTAAATATAAACTGGCTTTTTAACTCAAGCATCTAAGTGATATTCTTGGCACCATTTTGCGGATATCAAAGATAATATCTATCACAGGAAAGAGAGCATATTATGTCCAACACAACCAGACGATAATGACTATTTAGCAACTTGAATCACTTGCGGCTCGTTTGAGACTCCCAACTTATCAGTCGTTCGCCATCAATACTCATTTCATTATGACGTCATTATCAATGTTTAAAGTGGTCAATTGCTCTGGCAGAAAAGTTTATTTTTTGTGTGTGGTCTGTAAAACTCTCAAAGTTTGTCTAAATAAAACACGGCCGTTATTTTAACTCCCAGTCTCACATGATAGCAAATTCTGGAAGGATATCGTTAGAATACACTTCAATAAATGAGATCCAGAGAATGTTCGTATGGCTGTAGTTTCAAGGATCATTCTCAGTTGAAGTCCCTGTCTATATTATACTCTGTGTATTACAAATATTTGACGCTCGCACAGATTATCATATAATTCTCATATGTGGGTGACTGAGTGAGGGATGATATGTAATGCAATTACCCCGAGTGTCAAGTTTCAAGGGGTAGCAGTATATGCGTCCTCAAATAGTAAACTGTCTTGGGAAGTGCCGTCACTATGATAGTTTAACCTGGTAAACTGCTGACGTAGCCCCGGTCTATTGCCCTGCGGTCGGCATGCAGTAGTATTCACCCCAGATACACTCACCTCACCCAGTAATTAAATCACCCTCACGCATTCCACACTCGACAACAATACGGTTGTACGGGAGTCGTATGCGGGGCAGGGTGACGTCATTATCAGGGGTTATCATGGGGTGTTGTGTCCTGTAATCCGCCTGCTGTAGGTGTGTAGCTGATCGGCAATCCGCAATCATTTCCACACACACACATAGGAGTGTGAATCATGTTAGATCATGATTAATCCTGACTTTCTTACACGAAACATTTACTGCGAGTTTCTAGATATTGTGATGATTGAGTAATTACTGTCGACACTGATTAGGCGTTAATTTGGAAAAGAGAAATCCATTTATAGAATCATTTCCAATTGAAAGGGTAGATAGAATTCGATTCTTTATGAAAAAGGTCAAACATTCCCATTCTCCATTCACCCCAACAATCCCAGTCACCCAAACAATCCATCTCCTGAGTATTGGTTTTCCGAGAAAGTTTACAAAAATAGAATGGACATTGTGCCTGAGCTCGAGAGACCATTTGCCCTTAGAAGGCGTCCTTTGTCAAAACCGTCAGACAACCCTTAGCTTCACTTTGCTGGACCTCATACTTGTAAGGTGCATCTGTCACATACTTTTCAAGAATCTTAGAAAAACTTTCAACGACATTATAACGATATTGACCATTGTCTCTTACAGTCTTCCTTTTCTCAGAAACTATCTCATAACCACCTGTCTCTATGAATTGAAGCAAGTGGCAGAGCCATATATGTTGGCAAAGCGATTATATCGTCTGACAAACAGACAAATAATCTACTAGTTGTGACTTGAGCTGATAGAGGCTACTAGAGGTGTTGTTCATCATGAATTTTTTCACATTAGCACAAAACTTTTTAGTTCGGGACAAGTCGTTTTCTCCAATGGAATTACCTGCTTCGATTGAGGTATGAATAGTCTGTCGGCAGCTCACATGAAGTATTATATCTGTCATCATGTAATCCCCTGCCACTCAAAATAGCTTTGTATCCATTTGTTTTCTGACACTTGTAGAAACAAGCATAAAGAACAGGGAGAACATGTACAATATTATTCAAGAAAAATCGGACTATGTCATCCCCTACAGTACCACGCTGTTGCTCAACAAATTCAGGAAATGCTTCTCTTTTTTCTGGGTAATGTTGTTTTGTGTTACGGATTAGCTTAACAAAGCTGATCAAAGATTTGTTATCAAAATAATACTTTTTTTCTTTTTTGATAATGCCCATGAACCACTTAGGCTTGAGAAAGATTGGATTTGGATGATACTCAGTCCATTTCTCCTCCAATTTTTTCTTGAAACTTTTGTCAATAAAATGGACATCATTTGAAATCTGCTCTATAAATCTATATCTGTCCACTGAATTCCAGAAAAAGGGATGCTTATTAATTTCCTTGGTATCTGGACGAAGTTCACGATTTGCAGTTACACAGAGCTGAATGAGCATGTCTGCTAAAACTTCATCAAGTACTTTATCTCTTTTGAATGATAGGTAAGACCAGCGACACTCATCTTTGATATTTCTGTCTCTGAAAGCATCCTCTCCAAAAGGGTGGATGTTTCTTGTCCCATCACTCATAACGTATTGCATAACACAACCAACAGCGAAAATATCAGTAGCCTTAGCACATTTCACCTTCCCAACTTCATCAAAATCTTCCATATCAGATTCTGTATTTGACTTCTTTGATGAATTTCCAGCATGTTCAATAGCAACAACAAGCTCTTTAGCTCGCCATCCTTGAGTGCCAATTTTACCATCAGTGACAGTTCTGCTACGTTTTCCTGGCTCAATTTCAAGACTGAGTCCAAAATCAGAAATCACAGCTTTTTGCAGCATACCATCTTGTGTCTTAGGTATATCTTTAAGAAGGATATTTTGAGGTTTGAGATCACCATGAACTATGTTGAGATTGTGTAATTCATCAAGCCCTTGCATAATTCCATGAAGTATAAATTTTTTGCCATCATAATTTGCATGATCAGTGTTGTTTTCAACAAAGTCAACTAATGTTCCTTGGCATAATTCAAGTGCAATATAAATGTACAAATAATCATGTTCAAAAATGAAATATTTCACCAAATTTGGATGATTAAACTTTTTCAGTATTTTCACTTCTCCAATCTCATTCGCTTCAACTAAGCTCCCATTAAGACCTTTGAAAACATGCCTGGGAATAGTCTTTACAGCAACTTCAGTAGACTTTTCAAACAGGCCTTTATAAACACAGGTTCCCATGCTACCAAAGCCAAGACCAGTTGCACCAAACATTTCCAATTTTCCTGTTTTACCACAAAGGGTACTTACATTCTCATCCATTTTATCTAGAGTTATCATTGTTGAGTTCATTTTTAAATGAAGTATTATATTTCTGATGTTCCAATTGACTCAATCAACAACTTAGGTTTCATTTTGGTAACAAAGCCATGGCGCCATCCTTCAGTGCTCAAATTTGATTGTTATTCAATATGGTAAAACAATGGTATTGCGATTGATCTTATTGAATTAATGAATAATCATGAAAATATATCTTCCCTATCAACAAATAAATTTTGAAACACCAATATTATATCATTAAAATCCTGGAATGGTTATCAAGTATTTCAGAAAACATTTACATTAATAAAATGTTTATATACATGATTCAAATGCATATAACAAAAATGAATACAGTAGACATTCTTTTTTTATAATGTGTAAAATAAACTAATTGGTAGATGGCTTTTGCCATTGTGTTCAAAAACTAATAAAAGACCCACAAATTTTGATATGCAAAACTTGGTCTAATTTTATATTTTTACTAGAAAGGCCCGTTGGGCCTGCTAGATAATACAGGACCAAGTAATAAGCTCTCAAAAATTTTATGAAGGAGCAGAAGTTCAACCATTATTCGTTGGTTACTTTTAGAAATGCTGGACCGTGCAAGTTTTGATCATTATAATTTGCTCTTGTATGATGAATTTAAATCTGAAAATTCAAACCGAGTATCGTACTCATACTGAACGTTGAATCAAAGCATTGATTTACGCCAAGAGCAGTATTCCAAAATGGCAATGTGCTATGCCAAAATTCGATTTAATTTGATTTTGATTTTGTTCAATCTTAAATTGCTGTAAGTTCACATTTTCCGTTACCATCAACTAAGCATTGATTTAAATCGACCGACGTCTGTCACAGATTTATGAAGAGATGCTAACGATACCAGCCATACCCGTTCTCTATTTCCAGATCTTGAATTTCAAAAAAAAACAGTAAACACGTCGTTCTTTCAAACACCAAAACGCAGCAATCAACAACGTATCAGAAAGCACTCGCATAGAACTGATCATAATCTGCACGTGCAGAATATATGTATCCATAGCAACGGCGCGACTTAGCCCAGCTTAGCCTTCGTTTCTCTTGATATCTTCTTGGCAAGCTCAAATTTAATTGTATACGGAATTACAGACAAACATTATTCACGTGCGACTTTACTTTATATATAAGATTCACTTTAGGGTGTGAAATAGTATGTACTTTGTGCTGCCCTCCAACTCTATTTAATTGAGCTGCATCGAGTAATTAAAGATAACTTCTACATTCTGCGGATAATGAATTTTAACATATGTAATTGTAGACATGATTCTTTTATGCATATTAATGAAACTTTGGCAGTGTGGAGAAATGACTCACCTTTGGTGGATAAAGGTGGACTTGATTTTTAAGCAGACTTAGGGTTGGCCTTTTTTTCTTAAAGGGGTAATGAGCAATCAAGCAATCATGTGCTAATCAGAAAATGTTGTTGGATACATAAGGTGTGTATATAAGCTGCAGTGTTTTGAGAGAGTTATCAACATTTCTCTCATTCTGCCAAACCAAGTCTCCATAACGGAATCATTCATCCAACCTCTACAGAATATTCAGCTCACCTCTACAGAAGATACAGAAGAAGGAGGGGTAGAAAATGTACTACCTTCTCTTTGAGGAAAACTTGCAATGACCTGAGCATCTTGGAATGGAAGGCAGAGGGACAGGATGTACAGTTCAATTGCACTGATACAATCCGGGCCATACAACCTCATGCATTCGAAGGACTTGCTCTCTAGTTAGCCAAATGATGGAATGATAATTTAGTAACCATACCTACCACTGTCACCAAAACAGATTAGTTTATACCTAGAGTAGATACCCAATGTCCCAGTGGTAAAGTTGCTTGGATGGTTGCCAATCCTGGTTTTGGGCAAAACAACTTGGTTGCATGGCTGTGATGGGCGATTGAACCTTATTATATGACTTTTAATGCTGATACAGCACAACCTATGGGCTATCCGCTATGGCCTATGACGCTTCAGTGTATGGACTTGTGGATGGCAATTAAATTTTGTGTGGTTCTTACTTTTTTCCAACTAATTATTTAATAAATAATCACGGGACACTTAACAGTGGTTAAACATTATCACGTCATGATTAAAAGTTTACGTCTGCCTGCCTCTATGTTTTGTAAATGCTTTCCATCCAGTAATCCGCACATTAATTCGATTTTCATAGTCCCTCTCTCCTCACTTTGAAACACGAATCATGGGTAATGCGTGATCTAGCTTTCATTTTCTTTGATGTTGTACGAGGTGGTTGCCAATAACTCAATTTACTTCTCAGGATAGCTATCCTGCTCTAGGATACCTATCCTGAGTGGAAGTAGGAGGTTGTGCAACCTAACGTTAAAGTAACAAATAAATTCCATGCAACGTGAAGTGGGACTGTAGTGGCAAGGAAGTTGATTGAGTCACGAATATTGAGTACGCTGTACCAGTGAAGGCAATGATACGGATGATAAATAATTATGAAGGATATTATGTGATGTGTATTTTTATATAAGGGGTGAGAGGAAGGCTGCTGGAGAGAGCCACTGCTCCCAGCTCCAGTACTCAAATGTCAAGTGATGTGTTATGAATGAATATAATACGGAGCAGATTAGCTAGATAAATCATAGATAATTAGGAATTTTTGATGGAGATTTTTTTTTGAATTTGTTGCATTGTTGACCAAGAGTTGTTGCCCAACTAGGATACCAGGATAGGCTACTTTTTACCACCGGGCCCAATGTTTTGCCCCAATTACTGTTCTCCATTATTATCTACTAGCAGGCCCACTGGGCACTGTTTGCAGCACATTGTTCGCAGATTTCAACCATTGCAATTGTAATTAAGTAATTAGTGAAAAACTTTTTACTGCATCAAAAATTCGAATCAGAACCAAAGTTACATGCTCATGTGAGAAGCAAGAAATGAAATCCACACACTTGACATGCTACCATAGCAAAAGAAATAATTTTAACCCAATCTGCATATGCATTCTGACACAAATCCTATACACACAACGACACAGTGTCCATACACACAGTTTTTCATTCTAATATATGATATGCTATGATGCTGACACAGAGTCCCATTCATAACAAACACAAATCTGATATGCTCAATTTACTTTATATTAAAGAAGTCTTCTTTCCCTTAAAATCATCATCGGGTGTTAATATATTAACTTGGGTGTTAATATTAACGAAAATTTTAATTTTTCCGACCACCATGAAAAACTCTTGACTAAAGCTAGTCAACAACTAGGAATATCAAAGCGTACTTGCTACTTTGCAAGTGATGTACAGCGTAGAAGAATTTTATACCTTTCTTTGGTTAGAAGTCAGTTTGAGCACTGTTCGCCTGTTTGGGGGCCAAGAGCTCCCACTGCCATCAGAAAATTCGAAAACTTCCAGAAAAAATGTGTTAAATGGATTCTCAAGGTGACCAGTCCTACTGTAATGAGGTTTATATAAGAAAATGTTTGGATCTGAAAATTTTACCTCTTGAATACAGATTTACTTGTGCAGAAATGACTCTGTTTCATAAAATATTTTATAACTTGACTCCTCTTTCTATGCCAGGTTATCTCGTACTTAACAGTAATACCTACAGACAATAGCAAACTATGATCTAGGCATCTAGATAATCTTGCACTCATTTCTAACCTAACACCTGGATCAAATACCTTATTACAGGAAATATCGCCTTCAGAAAAATGAGCCTACATGTCATTAAGCTACATGAAATTAAGCCCTTTTTTGAGGCCCTAGGGCTTAATTACATGTACGCCTAATTTAATGCATTCTTAAATACATGCAGCCAAATTATCATTTTGGAGATAGAAAATTAGAAAGTCTTTGAAATTATGAAATAGAAATTCCAGCCTTGTATTCAAATAATTAAGACTTTGTATTTTACAAATTTAAGAATTTTAGGCTTGATCTTCTATTTGAAAATTTGATTGAATGAATAATTCCCCACTGAAAACAATTAATTTAATCGGTGAATTTTCAGAGAAATAATTACTATGACAAAATAACCTATAGAATAAGTCATCAAAGCATCATGAGAGTCTTATCACTTCATCAGGTCTATCAAATTGTTGATAGAATATATTTCCACAAAACTCAGTACTTATTGGTTATCAGGAAACATTGCATGCTATGTAAACTCAGCTATGAAGATTTGAAGAAATAGGCAATGGAGAATCATGAGTGAATTTGAATTCGAATAAAATGTTTACAACACAATGACAATGAATATATTTTCTCAGGTTTATATTATGAATGAAGCTTCTATGTTGTGCTGAGGGAAAACACTCAGACAATCATAAAGACTGTTAACGAGGTTGCCCACCACTAAAGAAATATCTATACTATATTAAAACATATTCCTGAAAAGAATGATGAAAATAAATAATGTACTCGGAACAGTACATTCTGGTAAGCTCAACTTTCTCCAGAATATGTCTCTTGCATTTTTGATAGTCTTGGCAATACCAGTGGCTTTCCATCCGGCATCAATTTATGCAATACTGTATCAATACTGAATGAAAAAATCGATGTTTTCGAACTTATTTGCTTGAAAAATAGTCCTCATGAAATTAAGAATACATGTCATTAAGGTGCATGAAATTAAGCCCTTTTTGACACCTTAGGGCTTAATTATATGTAAACTTAATTTCCTGTAATAAGGTAGTTGCAATAACCTAAGCAAATCATTCTTTTATCGAGGGCATCGCACTTGGAATACATTGCCTCTTGAAATCCGAGATACACCGGGGCAATCTGAATTCAAAACTAAACTTAAAGATTATCTCAAGTCACTTGCCAGGACAGAGATTGTTGCTTGGCAAGATGACTGGTCACAGCTATCCCATGATGGTGGTTAAATCTTCATTACCAAAATTTTGTAATTTTGAGAGGGGGGCCATATGATTATTAATCTTGATATATGTTGATTGTTTTAAACTCTCTTGGTCCAAAGTATGTTGGCACAGCTTGCTGTGCGTATCTATGTTTTGGAAACCCTTAAACTATTATGAAATTGAAAATTTGTTTATTTTCATATCTTATTATAATTTTAAAGTTTTGAATAAAAAAATCATATTGAGTTGAGTGATAACTAGTAAAGGAAGTTTGTACAAACTTTTTTGCAACAGACCAAAATTAGTGAATAGTGATTAGTGGTATGACAGCATTGCACAGAATCAGAACAACAAATAGTTGAATTCTTTTAAATTAAAAAATTTAAAAAAAAATATTTGAGTTTCATATGAAAAATTAAAATGAATTTTAATCAAGTATTCAAGACAGTAGACAAAAATATTGGCTATTGAAATTTTATTTTAAATATTGCCAAGATATCAGTCTTTGAAAAAAATAGATCTTATCAACTGAAGAACTAAAAAGTATTTATATTGTTGGTTATTGATAACAGCTCTTGAGCAGTGAAAAAATAAGTTTTAATAACAAGATATTGAATTGATTTCTAAAATTTTATAAATTGTCATACCAAGTTCATAATCACACATTTGATTAAATAAAGTAGTGTTTAAAATTTAAACACTAAAATCAAGAAAAATACTGACACATGAGAAGTATGAAAAATCCATATTATAGAAGATTATTCAGATTAGAAGATGGAAGTGTAGAGAAAGTAAACTATTGAGTCCAGAAACAGACATATAATGTGTTTACTCAAAAAGGACATAAACATAAAGCAGACGCCTGCTTCTAAAGTAGATACCTATGTGACCTCTGATTACAATAGATGATAACCTAGCTCTAGTGTGCTTACAAGGTAAGAGATCAAGGTAAGGAAGGAGAGTTGGCTTCCTGCCAGGTCAGTGTATGTTTGAATACCTTTACACTTCTCACAGGAGCAGCACTTCCAAATGGACAGTCAGCTGATTAAAAAGGGGTACAATAAAGCCAGTTTCATAGGCATTGTATAGGAGCTAGAGACAAATGCGTCAGGGTATTCCTTTCAATCAGGAACTATCTAGAGGAATCCTCAGAGACTGCCTCTGTGTTTTTGTTGTAGAGACATACTTAATACTGTGTATGATGAACGCCAAATGACACTACTTTTAAACCAATCCACATACAAAGAGGACAGGTAGACAAATATAAATGTCCTCTCTATAATCTTAGACAGACATCTTAAAGCAGACATCTGCTTTATGAAAAGGCATATACATCTGAATTACAAACAAAATGTATCTGCTTTTTAACTCAAAAAAAGATGCTTACTTTGGATACTCCAACTTCCTCCATAACATGGCCAAGAAAATAGGGTATGCTCATTCTACCTTCCTGGCCATTGGTTGATCAATATATGAGTATCTAATCACACAGGCCCCTTTCAGTTCTTATTACAAATCATTTCATTAACTAAGAAAGAATATGCATGTAATCAGCTTTTCATCAAATTGACTTGGCAATTGATAAGAGAAAGAGTACTTATACAATAATATTGATACACCAAGTAGCAATAAAGCATACTAGTACAAGGTAGTATGAGGTTTATTAAGATTTATTCTAAAATAATGAACCCTTCATCTTCTGTTATATGTTAGTGTAGGTTTCAATGTATATGTATAGTACATTTGCAGCTGAGTTCAATTCTATGTCTTCATAAGAATCATAAGAGAGTTCAATATTTACTGTTGTCGAAGTCTTGCAAGTCTTTGAGACAACTCATCCTGTTCAGCATTAGCATGTGATGTTGTTCCCACAGAGGAATTTGGTATGGAATGCCCACCAAGTTCCACACCAACTTCCAAGCCATGCTCATCTGCAACTTCCTGCATGAGAGAATCAACAGAATCCTCTGGAACAGACAATGTTACTGTGTTACTCATAGTCTGATCCATAGCTTGACTTTGGACATCCATATCTTCAAACTGCTTTTCAAATTTGTCCATCAATTGCTGCATCTTTTCTAAATTCATTGATTTCATAGCTGAGTCAAGGCCTTTAACCACACTTCCCATGTTTCCAGTTACTTGTTGCATTGCAATAGCAGTTTGAACCCTGCTACAAACACCATCAACTCGTGAAGCCATTCTGAGGAAATTTGCATATTGACTTTTTTGTCGAATTGCATTTTCAGCATGAATTCTTGCACCTTCCATATTTCCTTTTTCAATTGCACATTTCAACTTATACTTTTCTGCCTTCTCTTCCTTTTGACACTTCTTAGCATTTCTCTCCAGTTGCTTGGCAGCAAACTTAAGGTTAAACATCTGTTTTTCTAACTGTTTTGTCATATTGGTATCTGCAAAAAGTTAACAGTTACAATTGATTAATAATAATAATTCATAACATTGCTTATGGTTAGTTATGGACTTTGCTGGTGACAGAAGCGAAACAATAGCATCTGTCCTCAGCCAGCATTGCTAAAGAACATAATTTTTTGAATCAGGAAAATCAATCACATAATGACAATTGATATTTATTGTAATCATTTTACACAAAATATTGACTTAGCATTAAACTCAGTGAGTAGATTAAAGTATTTTTTTCACTTCATGAATGAATATATCTAACACTTTCAAACAGAATAAAACAAATATTCGGAATAAAACAACCTCATTCACATAACAATTCCCAGCCCAATATTATATTGGAATGGTCAGACCCAGAACTAATATTCCAATTGAACGTGATATGTTGTATGAGATAATAATCAAACAACTATTTAATCAAACAACTATTTTATTATTTGTACTATCAATCAATAAATATAAATTATATGAATATCAAATCGTCAATAATTTCAAGGTTATACAATTTTAAAGAATTATAACATTGATATTTTTTAAGATTAGGGGGGAATCATCATAGCTGCACATCTATTTATTAACGAAAAGAATATATTAGTTTAATAACCTGAGGGTATCACTGTCATGTGAGGTCAGGTTTGGCCTTCTTAACAAAATCAAAAGAGATCCTAGTACAGGACCCTATTCGCTTAGGGCTTTAATAGACCCCCTTGTGAATCCCCTCAATTTGTTAAAGCCAGTGTTTTGGTAAGATGTGCAACTAAGTTTAACAGCCGGGGCACGAGCAGGGCAGAGAGCAATCCATCGACAATAATAATATAATATAACATCTTAAAGTTGCCTTGTTTTATATTTCTCGACACCTGTCTTCATTTCTATCATGTTTTTGGGGCTATGGAAATCGGATGGGTGAAAAATAGTGGAGAAATCGTGACTTAAGTCGATATAAGGATGCTTCTACTGCAAAGTTATTATCACATTAAACATATCGCGTTCAATTGGCAACATAAAAGTGTCAAAACTCGGCTTCTGAACAATGTTTTCACGTAATTTCTTCTTGTATGCCATTCTCTAGGGTGAGAAAAAAGATAGAGACCATATAAAGACTCCAAAACTTTTTGTCTGTCCCAAAAATTGTAATATGTAGTTGTTGGCGTAAATTCCAATATTTTTTTTCAGCTGGAAAAAGGGTGTGTCCGGTGCGGCGGTGCAGACGTGAAATTTCGGATTTGACCAAACATAAAGTTGTCACACCTCTTTTTAAGGCAAATGGGGGATAATTAAATACCCCAAAGTTGATTATCGCAAAAATTGATTTCAGCCCAAATCTGAGAGGATCTAACGCGCGTCCGACGACCGCGACAACGCTTCCCCTTCCTTAAAATCCTTAAAGCCCACATGGGTGTGTGTTTGCTAAACACGTATACCCCTGTTATGGTAGGTCTCCCATATAAACAGGAGCCTTCATTATCTATGACAATGACGTCATTCAGAAAAATGTAATTAAGCGCACCTAGCGCTTAAAGGACTAGGGTTAGGGTCAGGATTGTCTGACGTCGTCAGAGGGGGTCAGGCAACGCCTGACAAGGTCAGGATTAGGGTCAGGATTTGTTAGGGTTAGGGTTAGGATTAAGATTAGGGTTTTGGTTAGGGCTATGGTTAGGTTAAGGATACAGAAAAATTGACGTCTAGATCTGTGACGTCACTCAGAGCCATTTATATGGGAGAGATACCCCTGTTATCGTCGCGTATGGAAGCGCGCGGCGCGTACACGTCGTAGGATGTTACCCTACCCTCGCGCGCGGCGCAACGTTCCACATTTGGACGTCACTTTGCATCCAGTCAGAAGAAATAGACGGGGCAACGTCCGTCGACGTACACGCACCTATGCTGGCTTAGGAAAGCAAAACGCAAACAATGATATACGTGTTTATTGTCAGACGTTGTCTGACCCCTACGCCTAGCCTTCGGCGCGGGCGGGCGCGCGCGTGTCCGCCTTGCTAAACACGTATACTCCTGTTATCGTTGCGCTTCCTCAGAAGCGCGCCGCGTACACACACCTATGCGGGTTGCTAAACACGTATATCCCTGTTTGCGTTGCGGTGTCCCGTAGGTCGAAGCGCCGCGCGCGTACACACGAATATGCGGGACTGCGGGAGCTTAGGAACTATGCGGGCTTAGGTGTTAGGGTACCGTTATCGGTCAATTATCACTTTCAACTTCAGTCAACTTTAGCATAACACCGTATTAAGATTCTATGATCCTTGGCAACAAGCAACCTCTATAATTGTATAATTGCCGTGCACTCTAATTCCCTTTGAAGCTTTGATAGTTTGATTATATCTCGGCTTGCATTAATATAAACCCTTGTTGGACGAGAGACGACAGACTTCACCATTCAAGCATAGTATCCATAAGTAATTAGAGTAGGATTTGTAACTACACTTAACTTCATACGGAAGAATAGTTGCCTTATGGATGGGTCGTAACTCTCATGAAATCATTGTAATGATTAGCAAGACTTGACTTGGATATATTGCTAGGACAATATCTTTATAATGCCGTACCGTAAATTGAGTTAAAGTATGGGATTAATTTAGCAGTTAGCGTTCCTTACGGTACGACTTCGAGACGCTGCTTGCTCCGGTCTGTAAATATTCTACCAGCGAAGGCTACGCTGATTGGAGGATAGGTATTAAAGATTGACCAATAAGAGAGAGGCGCGCGCGCCATTGAGAAACTGTAAGGATTACGAAGATGTCATTGTAATATCTTCACTTCGACTTATTCCAATTCAAAGAAGTTATAAAACTTGTCTCTCTTGGAACTATACTACGACGGAAACCATAACATTTGGCTCCCCGTCTGGGAATCGAACCCAGGTCGCCCGCGTGACAGGCGGGAATACTAACCACTATACTAACTTCCCAAATTTTTCAAATTTGCCGAGTATAATTTCATATTATACTATAATCTTTCTAAATTTATAACACAGTTGACGTCATTTTACTAATTATCCTTTTTTCAGTGGTCAACAAGAAATCAAAAAAGAAGAGTTCCCCCAAATCGAGTGCAGAGGCTTCCACTTCATCTTGTCAAGCGGCACTACAGGAGTTAGAGATGCAGGTAGATCTTGCTCCTTCAACGTCCACAGTCCCTCCAACAAATGAAAATAAGTTTGACACTTATGCTCGTGCTGTCAGTGGCACTAAGAGCACTAAATCTCCCCAGATTGAAGTCGTGGAGCCCATGGCTGCCGGAGAGAATCCTGCAGTAGTACCCGAGGTAGATCCTCAGAACGACATACCACAAGAAGACAACATACCACAAGAGCTTCTTGTGACTGCAGACGTGGACACTTCTACGGGTGCAATTGAGCAAGTGATTTCAATCACTTCCTCGATTGAGGAGTTGTCCCTCCTGAACATCGTACCAGATACGATCCCTCCCCATCCCCTCCAACAGATCCTTGAAATCACCACTAAATACCAACCTAAGGACCTCATTGACCCCTCCCTGGCAACAATGGAAAACCTATCTTCCTGCAAAGACTCTGTCGACTCCCTGGTCACACATTTATTCAACATGAATAAATTGCTAGTTAGATTAAAGGGTATTCTAGGATTTTCCCTATCTTTACCAACTGAAGAGAGTAGTGTAGAACACTACCAAAGAGAGGCCAGAGCACTGACCAAACAGGATGAAGTTGAGCTTCACTTTCGGAGTAACGATGTTCGTTACAACCAAAGTGGATCTAAGATACGAGCTACTTCTTCTTCACTTGCAGTTCCTGAGCCGGACACTAAGAAGAAAAAGCTGGCGTCTAATTCCACTGACTCGGACAGTGATCTATCCACTGCATCCTCTTCATCGGGATCCTCATCGACAGGACACAATCAAGAGCATCGTCTTTTGGACTCCAGAAGACAAATTCTGTTAGATAGCTACCGCACGACAAGAACGGTTACAATAGAACCGAGCTCAACTCCTCGCACAAACAATGGAACTCACAGCCATTCAGAAAGAAGCAGGTCTTCCCATGAGAGGAGACAGGAAGAGTTCAGAACCACCGGTCGTCGATCCGACCGACGCCCGAACGTGCACAGAACAGAGACGTCCAGAGAACGGATGAATCGCATGCTGCAGGGTCAGCAAAGTGTTGACCGAAATCAACAACAAGCACGAGCAACTGCTATCAAAAACATAACGGATCAACTCAACACCCTTCCTCAACTTTCGAAATCGTCACCCGTCATTGTATTCAATACATTCAATATGGAGTCTTTCATGAATCCAAACCTGACCAATGACTGGAAAGATCCACGGTACACCGTAACAGACCGCAAGGTTGCACTTTGCGTAATTCCACGTAAATTCCAGCAGGACCTCTATGGAGAACTCCAAGTGCAACTTAACAGAAGCCTCGATTGTGCGGCAGGGACTTTAAAAGACTGCGCAACGATTCTGAAGAACCTCAGACTCACTGCCAGTCTGATGATGACACATTCAATCCACGATGTCGTGGATTGGATTGGACAACGGTTCCACACGTTGTCATTACCTTACAAACACCAGGTAATAAGGGCGGATGTAACAAAACAACTCCGCGCCAAACTTCGGTGCTTTACTAACTCTACCATGGAGTTAGAAACATTGATAAACCAGATGATCGGTATCAAGAACGATCTTACCTACTGGAAACCTGATCTCTTGCACGAGATCAAGGTAATGATGGGGACCATCATTAATAACTTCCGCATAACTTCCGCACGGACCATCATTCATAACTTCCGCATAACTTCCGCACGGAGCTAAACCGGACGTAAATGACATCATCAACGATACATGATATTATGGACTTAAATGGACTGAATAAATTCGTGATATGAACTTGAGATATAGTAATTATACATTTATAGCTCTTTGGATTCTTGATTTAGTTACATATATGAGAGTATAGCAGAAATTTCATGAACTGCGATAAACTGGCTATCTTCATGCGTATAATTCATGTGATTTTGAATATTTGTAGTTAAATATTTTATGAACAAGTGCACAGATTTTCGTGGATAAAAATCATCACAATTTTTTTGCCTAAGTATCAAATTTCTTATAGTTCTTTGAAATTGAATTTTGATTCAAAATTATTATTTCGATTTTTACACTGTAGACAGTAATCCACTGTGTTACTGTCATGTCAATTAAGATCTTTCAGCAATTTTGGATATTGCTAGTAATTATATTGATGTTTAGCAATTATTGCACTGCAGATCTTCTTCGTAATTATATTGGGAATCATAACCAATGGAAATTTTTGCAGTTTAACCTTCGGAATAAAACCGATATTTCCACATAATCACATGGTGTATGTAATTACCTAGCCAATGCTATAGGTATCATCCTTATCTTATTTTAGTGGCCGAATGAGTCACTATATAGCTATATTTACGACTATAACTCTTAATCCTTACAATATCTATTTAGTAATAGTATAATCTTTAATTATATACGTATATCTGAGTGTCTAATATTACCATGCTGAATTATGTGTATATTGCGAAATATAGACGGCAATTCTATCGTAAAATTAAGATTAGAATTATTGATATTTCTGGACGTTATAATTATATATTGTATATGATCTGTAAGAGAATCGTAACCCGAGCATTCCTATAATTAATACTTATTCCTATATTATATGTGCCTTTTCATTTTCGCTCTTGGACGAAAAGTGATTTCAATCCTTTCAGTTTCATATGAATTACTATTCAATTTTAAATTCAATTGACGACTTCTATGCGTCTAATACTAGTAATAGACGTTCTATTATCGACCCAAGTCTATCATTGTCAAATTAATTAAATAATTTTTCAAATTATTTAATTTTTGTGGAGGGAGATGTGTTAGGGTACCGTTATCGGTCAATTATCACTTTCAACTTCAGTCAACTTCAGCCTAACACCGTATTAAGATTCTATGATCCTTGGCAACAAGCAACCTCTATAATTGTATAATTGCCGTGCACTCTAATTCCCTTTGAAGCTTTGATAGTTTGATTATATCTCGGCTTGCATTAATATAAACCCTTGTTGGACGAGAGACGAGAGACTTCACCATTCAAGCCTAGTATCCATAAGTAATTAGAGTAGGATTTGTAACTACACTTAACTTCATACGGAAGAATAGTTGCCTTATGGATGGGTCGTAACTCTCATGATAAATCATTGTAATGATTAGCAAGACTTGACTTGGATATTTTGCTAGGACAATATCTTTATAATGCCGTACCGTAAATTGAGTTAAAGTATGGGATTAATTTAGCAGTTAGCGTTCCTTATGCTCTTACGGTACGACTTCGAGACGCTGGGTGCTCCAGCCACGTCTGTAAATATTTTACCAGCGTAAGCTACGCTGATTAGAGAATAGGTATTAAGGATTGACCAATCAGAGACTGAGAAAGGCACGCGCGCGGCCATTGAGAAACTGTAAGGGTTACGAAGATTTATTGTAATATCTTTACTTCGACTTATTCCAATTCTAAGAAGTTATAAAACTTGTCTCTCTTGGAACTATACTACGACGGAAACCATAACATAGGAAGCGTCCGCCGAAGGCGTGTTTAGTAAACGGGAACTGGGAAGCGAGCCGCGGCCGCGCAACGTTCCCCCGAACCAGTTGCCAAACACGTATAACCCTGTTTGCGCGCTTCCCTGGGGAAGCGCGCCGCGCGAGCCAAACTGGGATATATATTGTTTTTTAGCAATATGGGGTATGTCTCCCATATAAACGGCTCTGAGTGACGTCACAGATCTAAACGTCAATTTTTCTGTATCCTAAACCTAACTATTGCCCTAACCAAAATCCTTATCCTAAACCTAACAAATCCTGACCCTAACCAAAACCCTAACCTTACTGCTTAAAGCGCTAGATGCGCTTAATTATATTTTTCTGAGTGACGTCATTGTCATAGATAATGAAGGCTCCCGTTTATATGGGAGACTGACCCAATATGGGAGATACCAGGGTATTCAACAAGGAGGACACCAAATTCATCTTTCTGAATGAATAGAATTATATACAATAATACGTATACATTACGAATTAAACAAGCATCAACAAATATTATTACAAATTGCATGGAACCACCGTAACAAACCAAAAAATTTATCGGACGACAAAATGTCAATCATGAACATTGAAATTGAATTTTAAGATTGCGACATAATTTTACTATGAATGATGATAAAAACATTGCCGCAACGAATTCACAAACTACAACAATGTCATCTACAATCTCTAGTTCATTGTCAGCATCAGTTTTCCTTTGCATTTTCAATGGCATCCTTCATGGCAAGTGCTACATACTTCGCGTTATCCTCTGTAATCCCGCAGATGCTAATTCTACCAGACTTCAGGAGGTACACATGGTGGTTCTCTATCAAAACTTCGCACTGTGCTTTCGTTAATCCTGGGAATTATTGGAGTAAAAACTCAGAGTTGATAGGATTTAGGGGGCTAGCGACATCATTGGCACACGTGCAGCAACCGTTTGTCAGACGTTGTCGGACCCCCTCGCCTTCGGCGTGTGCGCGCGTCCGCCGAAGACAACGTCTGATAAGCAACCGTGGCGTGTGATTATGCGTTTGTGTGCACATGGATCGATCGAAAGACCCGTCGAAAAACGCACAAATTACAGTGCGCGCGCAAGGTTTCAATTTGCTTTTAATTGAATTTTTGCTGAAATTTGCGCATTCTTTCGACGGATCTTTTGATCGACGCATGTGCACATATGGGTTAAGATTTGTGAGCAGTGACTGCTTATAGTTACTAAATTTGTAAAATGTAA
>WFMF01000495.1:0-41943 GCA_011033025.1 Beroe forskalii
CTTAGTTTCAGTCGCTAAGTAATTTTTCGTGGACATTCTTCAATTCTTCAATATTTTGAAAAACTATCTTGATGTCTTGGTTGGTAAGGATTGGTTTCAACTTGTCTAGAAAATGAGTGATAACAATCTCTAAATGCACATAAGTTTTTCAGTTTCAAATAGTTCATCAATCATAAGCCACGTTTATCATTGGGTAATCCATACGATACTGCTTTATTTTAACAATATCTTCAATGCTTTCCTGCTGGTATGAATCTTATAGGAAAATCATGAGTACGTTCGAATTGAACGAAATCATCAATCCTACTATAAAATATCTTCACTTCTAGATTCAGCATCACGTTGCAAGGTATTATATACTTCTTGGTCATCATAAGAAATAAAGAAATGGATGAAACTAACCTAGCTTGATTAGTCTGTGATAACTTGGACAGAACTTCAACTACCTGAAATTAACTTATATTAAAACATGGTTGCTATTTCATTTTGTTACAACTTAACTTAGGGCTCTAACAAATTACCATTATCATGCCTGAATTTTGATGTGAAATAGATGATACCAAGCAATATCTATCTTTAAATTAAATAATAAGGTTTCATGGGTTTCAGATTTAAGAATACAATAGTGTTCTACCACTGTTTGACAATTTTGGGATTTTTAGATAAACTTGAATGAATCTAATTATAGTGTCGAAACCATCCCAATTTTCAGAACTACATTTAAGGACTGTCTATTAAAAATCCACATTAAGTCAGCCAATGGACACAGAGGAGGAATGTTTTTGCCAAATGGAACTTGCATGAAATTTGGTGGTGTCCATTAATAGGACAGCTTGAAAGATGCTAATCCCAATTTTCAGAACTAGAGTAGGAGCTGTCTATTATTTAAGGAAATCCACATTGAAGGAGAGAAGGTTGAACACTTTGTGGACAGAGGGGAGGCCTTTGTTTTTGCATTTCATACTATGCAGGTACATCCTTAAAGTATAATCTCGAAAAGCATGACTGTCCAATGGACAGTCATGCTTTCTTGAGTGTATACTCAATATAGTGTAACTATCGAGACATTGCCTCTTCCATTGGTTCTTAAGTCTTGTGAAACATAAGAAATAAAATGATAATTATGGGGGGGGGGGGGTTTCACTGTCCCAATTGTCCCTGTCCCAATTTACTTTTTTTTGAGTTTGGGACTGGTTTTTGGGACAAATGGGACAATTGAGACAAACACAAAGTTGAAAAAACAGTCATTTATCATTTTTGACATTGATCCAAGATTTTCTATCATATTCGAGTAGCCAGGTAGGGTTGAGTATGCATTTTGGACGGCGTTTGTTTTGAGGTTGGAATATGGTGGATACAAAAAAAGTTGGTGGGAACTCTTAACTTTGTAAAGTGTGGCGTTGGCCCCAAAATTGGCCCAAATCAAAATTGGGCCATACGCGAACTTTAAATGGAACTATCTCAGCTTCCTTTTGGAGTTGGAGCAAAAGTTGGTGTTTAAAAATGACCATAATGGTCGAAATATGCCAACGGATGATGGTTCCAAGACGGTTAGAGCTTTTATTTTCCGAGATATTAACGATTTTGTTCATGCGCCTTGGACATTAATAACCACGATTTCTTCTATCTTTTTTACAGACTGAGTACTTTGCAATCGAAAATCATCTTGAATTGACTTTTCACATGTCAGATTGATGGCCCTGGACTCTTGTGATCAAGATTAGGTCTATTTATAGCCTGAAAAGCCTCATATTACTTGACTTTCATCCCAGTTCTATGCTATCACATGGGTAAAATCAAGTTTTTGATGGTATATTTGACGCATTCCCGCCCTGGCCAGGGCGGTAACCCCCCGCGGTAAAAAGAAAACTGGCCAGGGGTTATAAGTTAGAGATTTGAGTGTCACAGGGTGATTCCCTCCCTGGCCAGGGAGGTAACCCCCCGCGGTAATAAAAAAAACTGGCCAGGGGTATAAGTTAGAGATTTGAGTGTCACAGGGGTGATATAATATATAATAAATATAATATATAATATATATCATGATAATTGGGAGCAAATTTGAAACGCTGAGATCTCAAGAACGGGAAATGGTAGTGAGGCGATCGAGGTCAGATTTTGTTGATCTAAGATGGAAAAATGTTATAGGCTATAAGAGAAGTTCTGGTGACGTCATTTTCACGTCACTATGACGTCATCAACTTAGCGAAATTTTATTGCTTTTTTAGCGAAAATAGGCCATTTTTGAGCGCATTTTTCTCAAGAAGGAAAGGCGATAGCTCAAAATGTTGAAAATCGTTAGTTGGAAATTTAATGTTTTCAGAAAATCATATGGGATCATTGGGCTATCTCGTTTTCATCAGAGATATACACGGTTTTCTAGGTACGGTGAAAAATCAATTTCCAAATTATAGGATTTGGGGGTCCAGACCGCTTGGGGTCCGAATAAAGGGGTCCAATAACGGGGTTCTGAATAACGGGGTCCAAACGGGGGGTCGAATAACGGGGGTCCAATAACTTGGGGTCGGAATAACGGAGGTCGAACGGGGGTCCGAATAACGGGAGTCCGAATAACGGAAGTCTGAATAACGGGGGTCTGAATAACGGGGTCCGAATAATGGCGGTCCGAATAACGGGGTCCAAATAACGGGGTCCGAATAACGGGAAATATACGATGGACTAGTGAAGCACGTGAGTTCATGCGGACGTTTTGTAGAAATTAGGGGATTTGAAGAAATTGATATTTACACGGGATTTTCGAGTTGATTATGTTGAAATGAGTTTAAATACGACTATTGCACGTGAAATTAGATCTGGTTGCTATATTTTAGCACGTGAGTTCACGTGGACGGACTGTAGAAATTAAGAAATATATCAATTCTAGTAATTCCAAGTTAGAAAAACGTAGTTTTGAGCTTTCTAAGGGTGAGTTACGTGGAGGTTTAGACTTCGTGTGGGCAAGTAACGTGCAGGTTTTGGACTACATGAGGGCAAGTTACATGGGTTCAAACTGCGTTTGGGCAAATTACATGGGTTCAAACATGAATCTGTCAAGATATCACCACCAAAACCGTTGGACGAGTTGGTCTAGTAACCGCGGGTTGGAACCTGAAAAGGTCCAAAATGGACTGACCACATCCAAACCAGCGGGGGGTTACTAGACCAACCGTCCAACGGTTTTGGTGGTGTATAATAATAATACTATATAATATGTATCATGATAATTGGGAGCAAATTTGAAACGATGAGATCTCAAGAACGGGAAATGGTAGAGCCATGATCGAGGTCAGGTTTTGTTGATCTAAGATGGGAAAATGTTATAGGCTATAAGAAGTTCTGGTGAGCGTCATTTTCACGTCACTATGACGTCATCAACTTAGCGAAATTTTATTTCTTTTTTAGGTCATCTTTGTGCGCCATTTTCACCAAGAAGGAATGGAGATAGCTCAAAAGTGTTGAAAAATCGTTAGTTGGAAATTTAAAGAGCTTTCAGAAAATCATACGGATCATCGGGCTATCTCGATTTTTCATCGAGATATCACGCGATTCCCAAGAATGCGGTGAAAAATCGATTTCAAATTATAGGTCAAAACTGAAAGCGAGTGAGAGATGTACCAAAGCGAGATGAGACCGGTCAAAGTATGTTCTACTAAGGCGGAATTGCCAATAGACTATATGGGAAATTGGTTTGAGCCTATTTGGTGCTGTGATGGCGTCATCAAAATCGCGTAAAACCACTAAAATAACGTATTTTGCGATAAAAAACGCTATTTTGCACTACTTTGAACATCTCTAACTCAGAGAGTTTTCATCGGATAATGTTTTACGTCGATATTTTGCTTTTAGACCTCGAGATTTAGCTATAAAAATAGTTTCAAGGTGATCGGTCGAAAAAAGTCGTCATGTGAAGCCTCTACAAATTGAGATGCAAAATGGTTGAAATTGCGTTTATGACGAAAAATTGTACTGTAGTCTATTCACCAACGATACGATAGTGAACTGATAATGGTTTCTCCATGTCTTGCAGTGACTAGGGATGAAATATACGATGGAATAGTGAAGCACGTGAGTTCACGCGGACGTTTTGTAGAAATTAGGGATTTTGAAGAAATTGATATTTACATGGGATTTTCGACTTGATTACGTTGAAATGAGTTTAAATACGACTACTGCGTGAAATTAGATCTGGTTGTTATATTTCAGCACGTGAGTACACACGGCCGTTTTGTAGAAATTAGGGGACTTGAAGAAATTGATATTTACACGGGATTTTCGACTTGGTGACGTTGAAATGAGTTCAAATACGACTGATGCATGTGAAATTAGATCTGTTTGCTATATTTCAGCACGTGAGTTCACATGGATGATTTGTAGAAATTAAGAAATATCAATTCTAGTAAATCCAAGTTAGAATAAATGGTTTTGGACTTAGATCGGGGTGAGTAACGTGTTGGGTTAGACTTGTGTGGGCTTATAACGTGGGTTCGGGACTACGTGAGAGCAGGGCAAGTTACGCGGTCCAAACTGCCTTTGGGCAAGTAAAATGGGGTTCAAACATACATCTGTCAAGATATCACCACCAAAACCGTTGGACGGTTGGTCTAGTAACCCCCCGCGGGTTTGGATGTGACAACGGAACCTGAAAAGAGACAAAATGGGCTGATCACATCCAAACCAGCGGGGGGTTACTAGACCAACCGTCCAACGGTTTTGGTGGTTTTATATCCTTGAATCCAATGATTTGTTGTCTGACGTCTACTGCTGCTCAGTATTTAGGTAATCTTTTGCCGAAATAATAGATACTCAGATATGTGATATTTGCATCAAGTGGATTCTTTCCAAGTATCCACGACAAGATCGTTCAGCTCACCTCTACAGTAGATCCAGCCCACCCCTTCATTCTCTGACCGGATGTTATAGATAGAAAGTATGCTGTGGATGACGGATGTGCTTCTCAGATGGTCCTCATCTGTTGGTGCTGCCAACATCTGCAAGAAATTCATCAACATCAGAGCAAAGTTTCCTGGCTGGGAAGAGGCTTTCCTTCAAGATATTTTTTCACCCTGATATACCACACCTTGAGCTCCATTCCTCATCATTGTGAAAGTTGCAGCTATCGCTATGATAAGCCAGAAGGGAGTTGGGGAGAGGAGAACCATCCTGTCCAATGTTGAAGTCCCATATTACTTCAATTTCATTCCAGTTCTTTGCTATCACATGGGTTAAAACCAAGTTTTGACTGTATAATTGACGCATATACCAGGAGAAACCTAAAATTTCAGGTTAAGGTAGGCTTCAACTAGACATGGCTGGTGGCTTTGCTGCTTCCCTTTATGTACCTCCAATATCATTGAAGCATTGAATACGTTACGTCAAAGTTGTTTTTGATATGTTTCTCACTTCTTCACTGAACTGTTACTCAGCACTTAGGTAATTGATTGCTGAAACAATTAATGGTGAGTACACAGATAACTTTAATGAGATATTTGGATCCAGTGGAGCAGTGGATTTTCCCGAGACACAAAGCCTGAATTTGGATTCTAGCAACAACTAAGCATGGCCAACTTGATTCCATTTGAGGAAAACAAGAAAATTGAGGAAAACAAGAAAATTTATTTTACACAAACAAAATAAATATAAATATTAATTGTCAGAGATAAAGATGATTCCAAAAAACTCAGGTGGTAAAGGATTTGAGTGGTAATGCTGAAAATTGTTCTCTGTGAAGCTGTTCTAAAAATTATATTCCTTGTCATTTTTGAAACTTGAAATTTAGTTTAGCATATGCTTAACTGAGCTCAATTGTTTGCATGGAACTGATTGAGAATGGGAATTCACTTTAAATACTTAGATAGACAATTAGGCAACGAGGCACTTTTTGGGGTCGTTGTTTTAATACATTGAGCTTATATCAAATCTCATATCAAATCCTTTATTCTGAGTAATAACTTACAATTCTTAATCAAGCTAATACTGTTTTTAGCAATGATATTGTCGATATTGCTTGGTTATAACAACAGTGAATTGTTCAATAGACTAGATATAATAAATACATTTTTATATAAATAAAAACATGCATTCCATTCAACTTCAAATTAAATAACAATATTTTCAATTAGTGTGATGAGTTTTTCTGCTTATTTAAAATTTTCAAAGTGAAATATTTGGGTTAAAGTGGTAACGTCTAAGACACAGGAATAACGTTAAAATTACAATCTTTGCTAGCCATGATGTTGTATGGAGGACGGCAATTTCTTGCCTTCTGCACCCACCATTCATCTGGTTAGGTTGTAGGGGCCTTTTGTACTTCGTTACTTATGTATTGCAAGGAAAAATTTAGCAATGCTTGGATTCTTCAATAGGATCCATTTTTTCGATTTTCAAAAATTATATTACAATTTTTCAAAAACATCAACTTTTGCAGATTTTTTGCTCACACACACAAGCTTAACAAAAAAGAAACATTACACACATCTTTCAAAGTGCAATTGTATCGCTATTCAATCAAATTCAACTCATTTATGGTACTTTTACGACTTAGGTTGAATTGGAAGCGACAAAAATCGGTTTTGGAGGAATGGAGCTCAAGGCAGTATATCAGGGTGAAAATATCTTGAAGGAAAGCCTCTCCCCAGCCAGGACAATCTGCTCTGATGTTGATGAATTTCTTGCTGATGTTGGAAGCAGCACAACAGATGATGACCATCTGAGAAGCACATCCACAGCATACTTTCTATCTATAACATTCGGTCAGAGAATGAAGGGGTGGGCTGCATCTACTGTAGAGGTGAGCTGAACGATCTTGTCGTGGATACTTGGAAAGAATCCACTTGATGCAAATATCACATATCTGAGTATCTATTATTTCGGCAAAAGATTACCTAAATACTGAGCAGCAGTAGACGTCAGACAACAAATCATTGCACTATCCATCCTATCTAAGATGGATTCAAGGATATATGCGTCAAATATACCATCAAAAACTTTATTTCACCCATGCGATAGCATAGAACTGGGATGAAAGTCAAGTAATATGAGGCTTTTCAGGCTATAAATAGACCTAATCTTGATCTCAAGAGTCCAGGGCCATCAATCTGACATGTGAAAAGTCAATTCAAGATGATTTTTCGATTGCAAAGTACTCAGTCTGTAAAAAGATAGAAATTTCGTGGTTTAATTGGGTCAAGGCGCCCACAGCGCATGAACAAAATCGTTAATATCTCGGAAAATAAAGCTCTCACCGTCTTGGAACCATCATCCGCCGGCATATTTCGACCATTGCGGTCATTTTAAACACCAACGTTGCTCCCAACTCCAAAAGGAAGCTGAGATAGCCCTAGTTAAAGTTTGCGTATGGCCCAATTTTGGATTTGGGCCAATTTTGGGCCAAACGCCACACTTACAGTTGACGAGTCCCCACCAACTTTTTTTGTATCCACCATACAAGGCCATTCCCACCCTCAAAACAAACGCCGTCCAAAATGCATACTCAACCCGACCTGGCTACTAGAGTATCATTGAAATGAATGTTATATTCATACTAGTATACTAAGTACATATTTTGGCCGTGTTTGTTTGCAGTGGTTAAGTGTTCCCACTTCCCTATCCCAAAACCTATGATAGGAAATAGAAGGTGGCAGTTGCAATGCAGCAGGTGTCACTATGTAACAGGCTGTGAGACTAAAACACCAAACTGCTGCTCAAAAACACAATCATTTGAGCCCCGGTTGTCTCTGTCATTTCTGCCCTAATTGTCCCAAATGTCCCATTTGTCCCAGTCTGCATTCACTTTTTTGAGTCCCATCTGTTCCATTTTCTGTCCCAATTGTCCTAGTCCACATTCACTTTTTAGTCCCATTTGTTCTGTTTTCTCTGTTCCATTTGTCCTAATTATCCCAATATCCTCATTTGTCCCATTTGTCCCATTTGTCCCAATTTTCCCTGTCCCAATCCACTTTTTCTTGATTTTAGGACAATTGGGGCAGTGACCCCCACCCCATTATGCAAACAGTACCTACCTTTCCAAAGTTTTCAACTTCAAGAAGCTCTGTGGCAGTAAATAATTCATGAGTTTGGAATCCAAAGAACTTGATGCAAGCATTAAGGAAGTTATCAATATTCTTTAGGCACATAAACTGGATAGAGGGTCTGTGGTAAAATGTCTTGATAGCACCAGGGTGAAGGAAGTTAGCAACTTCACACAAGACAACACCATCAACAAGATTCATGGCAAAGTTGAGGATTTCATTGCAGGACTGAGCAAGCTTCCCTGAAATGATAAAAGATCACAAAGAAAACATTGAAATTTGCATTACTTTGAAATCAATTTTATGTAAGCTTGCAGCAAGATAATTAGATATAGTGAATAGAAACTAGAATCAGTATCCAAATCAGTATCCTAGAGTTAATGAGCCCTCTATTTTGAGAGATCTGCACACATATGCAATTCAATGACAAGTTAACAAACCTGTTGAGTAGAGCCAATCCTGTGCATTTTGCCATTGGATTCCTCCATCCATATTTCGGGCCATCTCAAATGTGTATTCAATTCAATTCAAATATTTCATAGCATTAAGGGAGCCATCACATATTACCTCATCACCAGACAGGGGGAAGGGGTTTCTAAATGCTGACAGGGGGAGGGAGGTGGTTTGAACTATGCTGACTTCAGCAATAATTTTGAAATTTTGGCATCCATATGATTCATTTCCTGACGTTTTTGTTCATGATATTTTGTTTTGAACTACTTATTGTATTTCTGTAATATGATATCTCTATTTGAAATCTTACTAAGCATGTGACAGGCCATGTGACAAGGTCATACTTGTAGAGGCCCACTACAGCTTTAGCAGATCAAGCAACTGCATTTTAATATAATGATAAAACAATTTTACTATAAGTCCAGTTCTTATATTTACTATAAGTCCAGTTCTTATATTCTAACTTTGCTTTCACCCTTTAGTTTCAGGAGTTTCGATAATTTTTTATTCAGGAGTTTCGATAATTTTTTTATTCATCAGTAATTTATCAAATTTGTTTTACACTCAGTTTATTCTATAATCAGATTTGTAATCATGTTTCTCGGTGCTCTGGGATTCCCCAACATCAAATTACATTATATGACATTCATATACGTTGATTTTACTATAAAGTAACACAATTCAATCTATAAAAATTAGCTTAAAAACTTTGTCCTTCGTTTCCACACCTTATATCCGAGGTGTCCAAAATAGAATAAAATTCCACAATTTAAAACTTCACTACAAGTAACCACGACATGTTAGTTGCAGCGAATTTTCATCATAACATATGACATCATCAGGCTGAAATTGTATTGTCAATTTATATCATTGCACACACGCAAACGTATAAATATTAATAACCAACAGGTATGAACCACTCAATATTAAAACTTGGCAAGACATGTCGATTTAAAGATCTCAATCAATCAAATTTACAAACTGAAATAAAATGAAATAATGCAATCATCAATTAATATTACCTACTGTACAAACTGAAAAGATAAAGCAAATAAAATAAAACTGATAAAATTATGATAAAGCAAACGCCCTAAAAGATGCGCAGTGGGATGGAATATTCCTGTGTATTAAGCGTTTGTTTCTTGCCTAGTTTGAGCATAACACTTTCCATATAAGCGAGGCCGAAGATCGTTTGAGCAGTTTCCAAGGATTTGAATGTCCTTGAAAACAAACTCGCACTCGGGGTCACCCGTTTCGGATATGTGCCCATGGAGAGCGCTATTCTCTGTCCTAGGATTGAGATGCCCATTTGAACTGTAAAATCTTTCATAAACCGTGTTTTTGGTTTTACCCAAATAAACACTTTTCGGCCCACACTTTTTACATTTAATGTAATAAATTACCCCCGATTTACATTCCAATGGCAAACTATTATATCCTTGAATCGAAACATATCCTTGATAGAAAATCCTCTCTTAAAAACAACCTTAAGATCAACACACGGATAGAATTTTCCAATCAACTGTCTTAATCTCTTAGCTAAAAGGTAAGAGGGCTGGCCTAGAAACGGCAAAACAAACGTTATAGATTTCTTGCTAACAGTGTCAACTTGGTCATCAGGTACCTCATATAACTTAGCCAGAAATTCGTTAGTACATTTGTCAATTAGTTTAGTAGGAAAACCATTACCAATAAATTTCTTTCTTAGAAATGTTAAATCTTGATGAAACCACGAATACGTTGTTGCTATGGAGTAAATTCGAAAAATAAGACACCTTATGAGACTAAACTTATGAGAATTAGGGACAAAACTATGGAAAGCGTAGAACAAACCTCTGTCTGTGGCTTTCACTTTGGTTGAGACCTCCGTGAAAGGTTCGGACGAAGTCCGATGTACATAGGTGTCTAAGAATCCAAGTTTGTCATCGATTTCGAGTTCTATATCAAATTTAGTGGAGGAATCTATACTGTTAAGGAATTCTAAAAATCTGTGGGCAGTTTCTTCGTCGTCAAATAGACAAAATGTATCATCAACGTATCTTCTATAAAATTCAGGATACATATCAGAGTGGACAAAATGTTCCTCTTCTAGGTAGCACATCCAGATGTCTGCTAGAATAGGACCTAAACTGCTGCCCATAGCAACCCCATCATGCTGTTCGTAGACAGTACCATCGAAAACAAACGTACTGTTTATCACACAAAAACCAATTAATTTGCGAAGTACTTGTTCTGGGAGTGGTGGAGGAGTGAGGTGGGAGCGGTACAGTCTGTCCATGCAAATATCCACAGTCCGAGTCAGGGGAACATTGGTGAACAGGGACTGTACGTCATATCCGAAACGGGTGACCCCGAGTGCGAGTTTGTTTTCAAGGACATTCAAATCCTTGGAAACTGCTCAAACGATCTTCGGCTCCGCTATATGGAAAGTGTTATGCTCAAACTAGGCAAGAAACAAACGCTTAATACACAGGAATATTCCATCCCACTGCGCATCTTTTAGGGCGTTGCTTTATCATAATTTTATCAGTTTTATTTGCTTTATCTTTTCAGTTTGTACAGTAGGTAATATTAATTGATGATTGCATTATTTCATTTTATTTCAGTTTGTAAATTTGATTGATTGAGAACTTTTAATCGACATGTCTTGCCACGTTTTAATATTGAGTAGTTCTTACCTGTTGGTTATCAATATTTATACGTTTGCGTGTGTGCAATGATATAAATTGACAATAAAATTTCAGCCTGATGATGTCATATGTTATGATGAAAATTCGCTGCAACTAACATGTCGTGGTTACTTGTTTTGAAATTTCTATGCTTACTCCGTTTCCCTCCAAACACTTCACTATTATTATATACCTTCACAAGGTATTCCCAATCTAAAGTCAGAATTATAAAAATATAATTTGTTTGAAGTGATTGATCATTTCAGTGAAACACAAAAATTCTCAAATATGAAATCAAACCCATACACTTTGCACCGCTATTCAACTGTCAGTTTCGAGATAAAATATCTCTTCTTCAGGAACTCCACAAAGTGTGACACAATAGAAAACTTTTTAAAACCCAGAGGAGACTGGCGATGTTCCACACAGTAAGAGGCCACTTAGAAAGAATTGACATGTTTCATACTATATATCATCAGAATTCTAAAATGGAATATATTCTGGTTAGTAACCATACAAAACTTGATATCTCCCAGAAGAATATTCATCAAAACTTTATTAAATGAGCGGTTTCAAAATAACAAAATTTAATTGAATAAATAAAAGTGATCTGAGAGCAAATGATGGGTACCGTGCTGGTACAGATCCAAAATATAAAAACTCAGAAACGGGACAACATTAAAAAAATACAGAATGTACTGGACGTCACTGAATAAGAGGGATACTGAATGGATTGGAGGCATTTATCCCTCCAGGTTCCAATGTCTTCAACCCATGGATCCACCTATTTTCAGCAACGTCCAGGACATCGGGATTAGAATGCTGTAGAATTGAGAATCTATAAACTCTATTGAAATCATTATGGTTGGTGCAATTATGTTCTTTATATAAATGGTATGCTAATGACAAATCATTATTGTAAGTATTATCTGACAATACTTTATTTGGGTCCTTCTTTATTTTGTAATATAATGCTCTATGACCATTAATTCTGGTTCTGAGTTGGGAAACAGTTTTACCAACATAACCCTTATGACACAGCAAACAAGTAGCAAAATAAATAATGTTCCTTGATAAACATGATCCAGCCTTTGGTTGGATTGACTTCCCTTTGTATGACAAGTCATCTGAATTTGTCATCAAGGGGCATGACTGACACCTACTTGAACCACATGGGGTGGTTGCACCTGGGCCATTACCAATTACTAATTGTTTTGTCGATGATAAAAGACCACCCAAGTTTGGAGCTGTCCTGTAAACATGATTAAACATGATTTTCGTGTTGGAATTCAAAGTACTGAAACTGAATGTTTCCTTCAGGAGTTTCTCATATTTGTCCAAAGTTTCCTCAAGGAAGTCATTTGCCCCATAAGTGGATACTATTCGGATGGGTATAGTATTGGGGGTGACTTCTGATCTATCATTAGGACTTATGTTTCTTGAGAATCCTCCCACTTTAGTGATAATGTTTTTCACCATGCCAACAGGATAACCACACTCATTGAATGTTTCTGATAGCTCAGATAGACGTGTGGCGAGTTTAACATCACAATTTATGATCCTCCTATATCTGATGGCTTGTGAGTAAACGATGCTGGAGAATACGTGATTTGGGTGGTGACTAGAAAAGTTCAAGAATGATGGAGAATCTGTAGGTTTTCGGTAAAGATCAGTCATGAGTTTACCATTATCATCAAAACAAAATTGGATATCTAAATATGGTAAAGGTTCACCATTCTTAGTCACAACAAAATCGTCTGTTTTCAGACCAAATTCCAACAACTTATCTCTTACATCTTTCTCCCATTTCCTGAATAAACGTTCGGAACCATTAAAAGTTCCAACACAATCATCAACAAACCTTTTGAATGCCATAACATTACTCATTTTCTCTGGATCTGAATAGAGTATTTTCTCCATCACATAACAAACAGTTATGTTGGCTAACTCCACACAAATGCTTCCACCAGTGGCGATTCCCTTCTTTTGCTGATACCAATTCCCCCTGTAACACCCAACTGATGATCGCATGCTCAGATCAACTAAGCTAATAATCCAATCTATCTTCTCTTGAGGCCAACCCTCATACACCTTTTCAAGGGCATGTCGGACTGCTTCAAGGACAAGAGAAGGATTTAGTGAGTCATACAAACTAGCAAAGTCGAACGTGAAACATTTGAGAGTCTTTTTCTGGGTAGTTGTGTATTTATCGTCTAGAAGTTCGAGCCATTGCAGAGCACTTGTAGTGTCTTTCACAAGGTCTTGACAAAAGAGTTTTTCTACATTTTTCAGGAAATTATGAGCAAGGAACACATCACTGCGTTTACATACACCAACGTTGAGTGCTGTGACGAGTCTGGCTGGAGGTTTACAACCAGGTTTTAACTGGTCACGTGTGACACAACATTCTCAAATTTGATTGTAATTAGTAGTGTTGTTAAGTTTAAGAAATATGATTTAAGATTAAAAAATGATTCCTAAGCCCGCATAGGTGTGTGTACGCGCCGCGCGCTTCCCTGTTGGCGAAGCGCGCCGCGCGAGCCCACACAGGGATATACGTGTTTAGCAAAAAAAATGATTTCAGCTGAGCCTGCTTGAATAAGCTGATGCAATGATAATGGAAAAAAACCTAACAGTTTGAAAGATAGATTAGCGAACTCTTGAAACCTGGAAGTTATGTCCAAGAGCATAAAGCAAAACTTTAAAAAAGAGGCCAAGTTTTTGAGATTTTCGACCATTTGTGGCACAAGTTCATATTTCCACTTGAGACCTAAAAATTACCTTATATGAAGAAATTCTGTGTGACGTCCAAATGTGGAGCGTAGCGCCGCGCGCGCGAGGGTAGCTGTAGGGTACCGGTAACAATTAACAATTAACATCGTAAGGTACGAACCTTTGCGGACTTAGGAATTGCTAAACACGTACGCTTCCCCTAACCAGGGGTGTCGATACGACACCCCTGGTTTAGGGTATCTCTCCCATATAAACGGCTCTGAGTGACGTCACAGATCTAAACGTCAATTTTTCTGTATCCTAAACCTAACCATAACCCAAACCAAAACCCTAACCTTAATCCTAACCCTAACCCTATCAAATCTTGACCCTAATCCTGACCCTAACCCTACTCCTTAAAGCGCTAGGTGCGCTTAATTATATTTTTCTGAGTGACGTCATTGTCATAGATAATGAAGGCTCCCGTTTATATGGGAGACCTACCTGGTTTAGCGCTTGCCGCGCACTCCGTGCGCGTAACCAGGGCCCTGGTTAGGGCAACACGTACGCGTACACTCATGTTTGCGTCGACGGACGCTGCCCATTTATTTAGCTTCTGCACCTGACTACGGTGGCCGAGCAGGCTCACTTTTTTTTACATAAAAAATTTTTCATAAAAAATTTTTTTATAAAAAATTTTACTCGAAAAATTTTTTATATGAAATTTTTTGATCCTTTTTGTCCAACCCCGTGGCCGAGGAGGATCACTTTTTTTACTATAAAAAATTTTTCAAGAATAAAAAACATGAAAAAAATTTTTAGGCTCACTTTTTTTCATGTAAAAAAAAGTGAGCCTCTTCGTCCATGCCCGTGGCCGAGGAGGCTCACTCCAGGGCATCACTTTTTTCAATAAAAACTCGCGTGCGCGCTCAAATCCCGCGCTGAAGTGCTCGTAAGAGAATGGTAGCGTGTTCCATAATATACGAAATTCATGCACATTTGATAAATAAGCGGTCGAGATGTCGTCATTATCTAACTTTTATATAGTAAGTTAATGACGACTCACAGCTTATTTTAATATGGTGCATAGCAGAATCGACAAGCTGCCACACTTACGTACGAATTCGACTACGGACAAAGGTCACCATATTCGTATAATTCAAAGTTTTCACATTTATTCGTCTTTATCAGAAACTCAACCAGGAGAGCTGACCGGTACTGATAGCCCCATTTCATACCTAACTATCCAGGTGTCCCGAAAGGCATAACAAAATTAAATCAATATTCGAGGTATATGGTGACCGATACGTCAGTACTTCAGCTAAATATACGGCGACCGTTGGAGTTCTTCATTTAATCTTTAAGATGCGTGAGTCGTGACTCGCAAGTGCAAGTATTAATGGTCTCACTGAGGCATTTTGAAAGAACGTATTACAATAACAATCTGTAATTTTTCCTTGACAAAACGAAGCTTTGTCAAGGAGTTTTAATCTTGTCGTGCCTTTAGGGTCCCTGATACAATTTTGGTTCAGTTCTGGTATAGCTAATTTGAAATGAAAGAAGTTCAGTAACAAATTTGAAGAGACAAAATAATACACTTTATATATTTAGTTCATTAATTGTCCAATTATATTTCACAATCATTATAGATAAAATGAGTATATCTTTCAAAATTCTTATCACCACTCAAGTTCAAATAACTCCTATTATGCAGTTAAAAGGAGAATATAACTGGCTTTTTCACGGGCGTGCAAATTTAGGAATCATGTAATATACGGTAAATGCACACTTGCGAGTGGGATCCATGCAATAAATGCACGACCTTGCTAGTGGGATTCATGCAATAAATGCACCAGCTTGCGAGTGCATTAATTGAAGTCATTGCACGAGCTTTCGAGTGCAATTACGATGGTTATTCAAATACCCATGTGAGCATTTACTGTATCAATACCCTGCCATATACGAAACAATGAAAGCAAACGCTTTGAAAACAATTCATACGAATCAGTGTTTCATATGAATCATCGTTTCAAGAATTATATGCACATCATACATTATTTCTTTATATCATGATCGAAGAGGTTGAAAAGTTGACACTCCTTCGCCATTCGTTAATTCATAAAAGTCAATGTAGCATAAATGCCTAATCATAGCGCCATGGTATTATGTAACAAATAAATACAGAGGCCAATGATCACAACATGCTTAAGCGGGAGTATAGTGTAAAGTACATCGAGCAATGGGAATGGCGCCAATATGCATGTATATTTAATATCTATACATTCTTCTTTGGCACATTTCAAGTAAAAAGATGTAAGACACTTAACAAAACTGGGACTGTCTGCTAGAGATTTAAGCAGCTTAGGATGAACATTGTCAGGACCAAAGCTCTTATAAATATCAATTGACATAAGTTCATCATAAACATCAGACTCATCAATTACCAATTTGCTTATTGATTGATCACAATCATCAAAACAACCCTGAGGCAACAAATAATACCAATCTTAAAACCCTAACTTAAAACTCAAGAAATAAACTCTGACACATCAAACACGACAGCAAAAGATATGAAATATAACAAAACAAAATCATAAAATGGACACAAGTCTGTGTTATCTTTATTTTGATCCCCAGACTGGGATACAGATTACATTGTGCTCCATCCTATTTCCACCAGATATAGAGGTGATATTATATATATTTTTAAATTTTGTCTTGCGTTAATAATAAAATAAACTGTTAGTGCAGAAATGAGGATTCCCTTAAAATTGGGAAAAGGTCGAAAAAGTTGTGATATTGCTTAAAAATTTAGAAATGCTCAAAACGTTAAAAAGAGTCGCTTGAAGGTCTGCAGTGGGTTTCTCTGATTTCTGAGGTACAGGAGGTTTGTTCAGGTGTGTGTATGAGTGGAGAGGGTGTGCTTTGAGTTGACAGGGGTCTGTTATGAGTTGAGAGAGGTGTGTTATGAATGGAGAGGTATAATATAATTGGCGGAGGTGTGTTACAGAGTGGAGAGGGGTGTGTTATGAGTTGAGAGGGTGCGTTATGAGTTGAAAGTGTTATATAGTGGATAGAGGAATAATATGAGTGGAAAGGGGTGGGTTATGATGAGATAGGGGTATGTTATGGTTGAGAGGAATTTAATACCCATGAAGTAAGCCTATCAAACTCTAAGAATCAATGCCAGTCGCACTCTAAGAAAGCCGTACACTCCTCAGTTACCCTCAGTTAGCATATTTAATTACTATTTTGTCGCAAAGTAGAGGAAAATCAAAATTCTATCAAGATTATCAACCCTACCAATCATAAATATCACCCCTCTGATGTATGATTAACCGGCTCAAATTAAATTCTAACTTAGTTCTTTCAGTAAATAGTTCACTTTACGTACGATCTGACATGAAATGATTGATATTTTATGCTACGGTAAATGCTAAATAAAGCAAAGCACTGTTATTGCTTCATACACGAAATTTCTAACTTTTGCCATTTTGCGCGCTTTGTTATTGGTACTGGGCATTCTGAAAATCGGGGATTTCATTGAACAAGAAATGGAACATCTATCAACATCTTAATCTACTGAGATAAGATATCTTATTTGACACTGACCTGCTTGTCACAGTGATAGGGTTCACTTTACGCAGTAACGTATCCAGGATTGTAGATCAGGATAAGCAAAATATTCCCTGGGTAAGTATGTAGATTTTCACAATTGACTGGCAAATTAGGCCAAATCAGCTATGATCAAAAACTTCATCAAAATTTGACACTGACTGTGTCACTGTGATAGGGGTTATTTTACTGTGAGGTTTGGGTCGGTGGGTCACTTCCAGAGACTTTTCCTGATTCAGCAGTACAGATATGATTGCATGTATTAGAAATGCAGTGCGCGCACTGATGAAGAAATTATCGAGTTGTAAACAAAAAATATTCTGAAGGAGCAGTTTGAAATTAGAAAAATCCCCATGGCAACGTGGAGCCCCTTTATCCCTGCCACATGCTCATTTCCAGTTGCCCGCTTTGCATTTTGCTCACCACTGATAACTTTTGCTGATCGTTCGAGTGTTTGATTCAAAATGAAGATGTCAAAGACTTTGAAGAAATTGAAGAAATGTTTCAGGAGCAACAAGAGTGACAGGGTTTATATCTACGACGAGGAGGTGGAGGCGTACAGGAGGTCGAGGATGGCGAGGTTTTATGGGGCTATTGGGTTCATGCATGTGCCGCGGAGAGAGAAGTATCAGCCTGAGGTTAGGGTAAGGGAGGAGTGGGAGGTGGAGGGGGTGGAGGTCCTCACTCTCGAGGGGGACTTGCCACCCCGAACAGAGGAGGGGGAGCAGTTGGAGCCCCTCCCGGTCATCATAGCCTGGGAATACCCAGAAGAACAAATGCCTGTTTTTCTGGATTTCCACTATTTTGACAGGGGTTACTAGTTAGGTTTAGGGTCCATTTTCATTTGTTTTCAGGTTCATGTCAAATCACACATATTCAGATATTTATGACGACTATACGGTCTGATGTCGTTTGAATTTGTTGAGGCGATTTGAACCTGATAACATGTCGTGTGATTATCCATATTTCCAACTGTGCCACTAAGTTCAACGTGACTCGATCGAAGTCCAAACATTTATGACGACCAAATGGTCTGATGTCGTTTGATTTCGTTCGGGAAACTTTGGACTTGTGTACATCATATTTTAGGGTATAGTTTACTTATCGTGTTTTGGTCAACTTAACTTGAACAAAATTCAAACATTTATGACGACCAATTGGTCTGATGTCGTTTGATTTTGTTTGAGAAAAGTTAGATCAGATATTTAATGATGGGAAATAGGGATTGATGAAATGACAATAAAGCATAGGAAATATGTTAAACGTAAGTAGGTCTGGATTGAAACTTGTTTCTGATAGTAGAATTAGTAAAGGAAATGTTAAAGTGCAGAATTTATCTAAGAAATTTTTCACAAATAGGGTTGTTGGTTATTGGAATAAGCTTCCCAATGAGGTTAAGCTATCGAAATCAGTTAACGATTTTAAAGTCGGCTTAGAGGAATTTAAGCAGAAGAATAAGAATAGCATGGGAAGTGGAAATTTTTGGGAAGTATCCGATGAAGTATTGTCAAAAATAGAGGGTCCAAGCTATTTAGAAAATAAAGCCCGACAGAATAAGTATCTAATGGATAATCCTTTCGCTGCAAAGAAAAAGTTCATAAATTTATATTCAACAGGGCTTTATACTGGATAGTAAGAAAGGAAATAATTTGGACATTATTAATTGAGATAAGTTGATTTTTCGTAAGACTAAAGGAGAAGAGTATTTTAGATGATTATTGTCATAATATATTTGATTTGATTTGATTTGAATTATTATCGCTAACCATACTTTGCAGCAAACAGGTAGGTATTAACCATTCCAGGTTTCAGACAAGTGCTCCTCTACTAGTGTCATCAGGTAAAACAACATTTTATTTGTTTTGCATTTCACTTTCAGTACATTTTTCCTTACTTTTCTAGTCATGCTTTGGTTGCAATTAAAGTCATTGATTCTGCCTTTGTTTCATTTTTACAGTTTTATGTACGGCGATATTATTTTGATTTTTAACATCAATTTCATTACAGGGGAGAGGGGCCTATAATCTTTAGGCTATCAAAACAACCAGCCACATTCGATGTAATTGCTACAGCCAAACTCAGATTTTACAGACAGATGACGACATAATCAGAGTTTGCAGACAGAATCATGATGACGCTTGCGTGGATCCTACCAACACCGGGGACTAAAAAGATCACAAAGAAGACAGATGACGACAGGGATTCCATCATCAGATCTACGAAGAAGACATCGAATTCATTGTTGATTAAAATATCCAAATACAGCTGTCATGTCTTTAAGTTTTCTTATTACAATACTTTTTAGATTTTAAAACACAATCCAATGAATGACTTTTACTGTCTTCCACATTAATTTATCTGGGGTTATCTGATGAAATGTTAGGGTTTAGGAAAAGGGTCAGTGGGTTACCAAAGAGGGTCAATTCTGCGCTGATTGGTGTCACTTAAGAGATGGTTTAGTGGGTCACTTGAGAGGGTCAATTCTTTTTTTGGGAAAACTGTTCAAATGATATATCATTACATATTCACATCAACAAATACTGAAAAAACAACTCATTTATAAGTATTTTAATGAAGAAAATTCTTAAGCATTATGCACGAAATCCTGATCCATTCAAATCAAATCAAATCAAATGTATAATACTCCAGTAGCTGAGGGCAGTGCCGTGTACTTTTCATTGTGGACGCAGTTTCTCGACGGTTTTCGTTAGTTTAAAGCATGATAAAGACATCTTGCCTGCTAACGTTATTTGAATCGACGTCCTGGGGGGTCGTGCATGCCACGCCCATTTTTTGCCCTCATGTGGTGTTACGAGGCCAGATTATTTCGACTTCTGATGGTCATAGAGACTTCAGATTTAAACCAGGTTGTCTACCTCTTCGAGGGGAACAACTTTTTCCCGGACAAGTTTCCTGTCAGATAATCTGTTAATTGACCAATTACCATTAGCTAATTGGGTGATTTTCATATATTCGAAAAAACTTTTCGCTTAAAATGATTGCAATAGCATAAAACGTGGAAAAAACGTGTTTTTACGAATATTTTGAAAAATTTTTGACTTAGAAAATTTTCGGGACTTAGAAGAAGTTTGAGCGGAAAAATTCAAATTTTCTTTTTTTGCGTCCTTTAACTTTGTCCAACAATTTTTGGCTGCTAAAAGTCACTGCTGTTGCTTTTTGCTGTTCTGAAAGCACACTTTGACAGCTCCTACTCACTACTGAGCTACTGGTAGTGTGCTCTCTCTGGCCCATAGACAGGGGGAGGACCCAGGGGCTGCAGCCCCCTCGGAAAATTGGAAACATTCCAAAATCGTACTCTAATTTTAAGAGTACAACAACCACAACAACCATGGTGCTCAGAGGGCTGTCTACCGTCTACATGCAGAAGCAGGAGCTGAAGAGGAAAGCTGTGGCAACTGAATTCTCCAAATAAGCGTGTTGCTGCTGATGCCTCCACTTCAAGCCAAGGTCAGGTTGTGCTGCCTCCTTCATGCTAGGTCCTTTAGGATATCCAGATGTAGACCAACCCACCACTCCGCCAGAACCTCTGTTCTCCCTGAGTCCTGGAACACCCATCGCCCTTTTTACTATATTCTCTCTACTGCTGGGGGATTCCTGCTACACTGAACACTGAAGAGAACAGACACCAATGCTGCTGTCATGATTGACTTTATCACCGGATCATGGATGCAACCTGCAAGTCTTCACCCAACCGCTGCAAGCAGCTCTTCACCATCCATGACTTCTTCCCAGAGGAACTGCCCCTCCTTCTTCTAAGGACTCTATCCTGGCAAGACCACAACTCTCTACAAGCAACTCCCGGAGGACGTTGACACCTGGGGTCCCTACCAACCCTCCTCCATCCTCCTGGACTACAAGCTGGCAATCCACAATGCTGTGGCCTTCGACCACCAGGGGTGGCAACTTACACTTTAAGGAGTAGATATTATCGACGGAGCAGAAGTTCTGTATTCAGAGTAGGAACCAGATTGAGAACTCACCAATCAGAGTTTAAAACTTCACCAAGATTGGAGCCATTTCTTTCGTTCCAATGGGTGATATTGAGCGTGGAGGATCCTCAAGCCGCTTCTCTTTGTAGACATGGCTGTCTTCACCTCCTACTTCCACACCACTTATCTTCAGCCACATATTGCAATTACCAGACAGCACTGCGCTTCCTCAAGTGCTCCTCTTATAGTCGCTGGCACCACGACTTCCACTCTATGGCCCACGACTTTTCAACTACACCCTCTGGAACTTCCTGGATGCCCGAATCTGGCCTCAGCTTCAAATTAATTCCAGTCGAAGCATCAGCATTAGTGTGATTATTTTGGGAGGGGAAGGCAGTCATGTCTACAGGGAAAAAGAGGTTGACTCTTAATGGTCCTCAACACTCAGTCAACATTACCCACTAGAACAAAGGAAATGGCTCCAATCTTGGCGAAGTCCTGAGCTCTGATTGGTGAGTTCTCAATCTGTTGCATACTCATACAGAAGTTCTGCTCGGCATATATGCTTGAGGGGGACTGCTTAAAGTAGACGTTGCAACCCCCGGTGGTATGAGGCCACAGCATTGTGAATTGCTGGCTCGTAGTCCAGGAGGATAGAGCAGGGTTGGTACTTTTGTTGGGACCCCAAGTGTCAACTTCCACCTAGAGTTGCTTGTAGAGGGTTGTGAGAGATAATGAAGTAAAAAAGGTTATGGGTGTTCCAGGTCTCAAGGAAAACAGAGGTTTAAAATCACGAAAAAAGGGAGGGGTTAAATGAGAGGTGGAGTGTAAATTTGAATGGAATGGTTTGAAAAAAATGAGTGTCCCTAATCAATGGTTTACTGATAAAAGTCATCACCAACATACCTAACTCCTGACAAAAAAGAGCATGATTTTGAGAAAACAGTTGGTGGGGTTTTCAGATGGCTGCTAGATCACTATAAAATTCTAACAAAAGCAAAGAATGGATTTACATTTGTTTTATTTGTGTATAAAATAAAACAAATGGGGAGGGAGTTAAATGGGGAGGGAGTTAAATGACTGTCCCAGATTGTAGTAAAAATCGAAGAAACTGCAATCGTCACCCCCTTGATATCTGATACTGAAGAGTAGCAAGGGAGGAGAGGAGTCAACCCATCTTGGCCTTGGCTTCAAGTGGAAGCATCAGCAGCAACACGCTTATTTGGGGAAGTCAGTTACCACAGCTCCCCTTTTGAGCTCCTGCTTTCGCATGTAGACGGTAGAGACAGCTCTCTGAGCACCATGGTTGTTGTGGTCAGGAACAGGGGTTGTCAGCTGCTTGTCAACAGTGGTGATCCTGGCTCTGCAACCAGTTCTGAAGAGAGCACAGGCCCGTAGCAAGGTTTTTACCGGGTAGGGCCCTGCACAATGAGCAAGCTGCAGCAGGTGTTTGGGGCATAGCCCCCAGAAAAATTTTGAAAAATAGAGTGTTCTAGACTGTTTATTGGGGGTCCAAATTTATCAAGTTTATCATTCTTGCATTCGTTTTCACACACAAAAAATAGCATAGTTTCATCCTGGCACGAATATTACGATTAGCCACCCCCACACACCACCATCATCTTTCTCATCCACCTTCAGCTTCAGCCCTCACCCCCTCCGCCCCAGTGGCGGTCAGAGGCAGGCACAGCCCCACTCCAGGGCTATCCTCCTGTGGACCTTCGGGTCCGGCCTCTCTTTTGATGAATATTACGATATTCGACATTTCTTAAAATTAGAGTACGATTTTGGAATGTTTCCAATTTTCTGAGGGGGCTGCAGCCCCTGGGTCCTCCCCCTGTCTATGGGCCAGAGAGAGCACACTACCAGTAGCTCAGTAGTGAGTAGGAGCTGTCAGTGTGCTTTCAGAACAGCAAAAAGCAACAACAGTGACTTTTAGCAGCCAAAAATTGTTGGACAAAGTTAAAGGACGCAAAAAAAAGAAAATTTGAATTTTTCCGCTCAAAATTTTTCTAAGTCCCGAAAATTTTCTAAGTCAAAAATTTTTCAAAATATTCTTAAAAACCCGTTTTTTCCACGTTATATGTTATTGCGATCATTTTAAGCCAAAAAAAGTTTTTTCGAATTTTTGAAAATGACCCAATTAGCTAATTGGTCAATTAACTAATTATCTGACAAAAAAGTTGTCAGAGAAAAAGTTGTTTCCCTTGATGAGATAGACACCCTGGTTAAATTCTGAAGTCTCTATGACCATCAGAAGTCGAAATAATCTAGCCTCGTAACACCACATGAGGGCAAAAAGGGGCGTGGCCGTACGACCCCCCAGGACGTCGATTCAAATAACGTTAGCAGGCAGGATGTCTTAATCATGCTTTAAACTAACGAAAACCGTCGAGAAACTGCGTCCACAATGAAAAGTACACGGCACTGCCCTCAGCTACTGGAGTATAATGACAATAATCATCTAAAATATCCTTTCCCTGTTAATTCTACGAAAGATCAACTATTCACGATTCTAAAAGTCTAAATTATCCCGTATAAATCCCAGTAGAACACAAATTTATGAACTTTTTTTCTAGCAACAAATGGATTTTCCATTAAAAATTTATTATGTCGGACTTTATTATCCAAATAGCTAGGTCCCTCTATCTTTGACAAAACTTCACTCGACACTTCCCAACAAGAAATGCGCCTGCAGGCTTGTTGCTTGTGTCCGTTTGTTCCCGTATGCAGGCGCTTAATTTCCTGTTCCCTGGGGCTGGTATTAAAAGACGCCGTCATTTGATCGACAATCGTTGTCCGACTTATTTCCTGACATGATGAGTTGACGATAAAGCATAAAAGTGACCTTCCAATACATGATACAATCGCGCTTCTTCTATCAAATTAGTGTCACATCGCAATACTAACATCATTGAATCAATTTTATAAATCTTCGTTGTTATGCGGGCGCTATATATTTCCCTCTCCTAAAAGTTTAAATTGACGCGCGCAGATAAAAATATCACGTGGGCGATTTCGTTCCACGTGCCAAATGTTCACGCGCGCGTTCCCGCCATTTCGTAGAACTCTTTGAAGATTCATTTAGTTGCGCGCCGTTCAGAGTTTCATAACCGTTTTCCTTACGCGTTACGTTTTCTTATGTGTTGCGTTGCAGATATCAAACTGATGCAATGTTCTTTATCGTTTTACCCCGCCTTAATTGTTTTTCAAGATTGAGACATACACAATATAATATTTACTGAACAAGATTAAGATAAAAGATTCAGATATATCATTATTATCAATATTGGACCTCGACCGAGACAAACTCTCATGTCTTTCTTTCCTCTCGTCAATTCTTTAGATCATTTCATAACTGATTGCACTAATACTGCCCATTGTTATATTAAGGAATCTTTTCACAGAATAGAGATATCTGTATTTTTCGAATGAACAAAAGTAAAAGGGTTCAAGACTTTGGCGCACCATGTAGTGGCCAAATTTAGGCCTCCTGACTTCCTGACAGGCGGTACCCCGTCTACTTTTGTTGACAAGCTCTAAACTTCTAAACAGGTTTTAGACGGGTTTAGAGAAGATTTGAAAAGGATTTGCATCTTTTTTATCAACTCTGTGACAGGTTTTGACGGGTTTGCCACATTTCAAAAACTAACTTGCAACCGGTTGGGGACACGTTCGATAAGTTTGTGATTCTGTAAAGCTGTAACAGGTTTTACACAGATTCTATTTCTATGCTCCTTTGACAAGATTTGACCGGGTACCGCCTGTCAGGAGACCTTGATTTTGAGAGGTTTTCGCCGATAAATGTTGGGTTATGACGATATGTTGGGTAATATTGACGATAGGTTTAAATTGTGTCAGTGTGTCACTGCCAGCAAACTTCATTTCTCTATCGAAGCGATTCCTCTTTACAGTTTGGATAAGCTCGGATTGCCAATTGTCACAAATTTATCCCAAATTATACTAGTCTGGAAGGCACCATGAAAATAACCTTGAATAAAGCACATTATTTTAGCAGTTAAGAAGAAGACCTAATCTATTTTAAGCAACAGCCTCTGCCTAGCAGGTGCAGTATTTGCTACCGACCGATGAGCTTCTTATTGTAGTGTTTTAAATTCAGTTGAAACTATTTTTCTCTACGAGTATAAATTAAAATCGAATTGATTGTACATTTGATCATTCAAGCAAATTGTTGAATTCCACTGATTTGGTTGTATACATTCTAGTACTTCATATTACTTACCATGAGTAGGCTATATAAATGCGATGACGTAATGCAATCACGTAGCAGGAAACCGCGCCACCTAAAAACTGTGTCGTTCGCGCGGAAATGGTCGCGAGCGCACGTACAGTAAAAAGCTTCGCCAGAAATAGGGGTGTCGTTTCGCGACACCCCTGGTTAGGGGAAGCTTGTACATTTTGATGTTTTAAAGAAAGTCTTTATTTTATGGATTTTTCTCTACTAAATTGGTAACTGCTGCTTCTCCAACATAGCCCTTTAGCCGCAAAAGTCATGCCACAATAATGCAATAATGCAATAATGTTTTTAGTTTTTATCTTTTATATACTGTATTTCGTTAGGTTGTTTTCATCCTCTATTGCTCATTTTGAGCATGTGTTTTTAACCTTAATTTTATTTTTTCTTTCTTTCAGTCACTGCTGAATTTGTTTTGGGTGTTTTCATCCATTTCTATGCATGCTTTTTAACCTTAATTTATTACTTAATTTTCTTTTTAATATTGTCGGTCCATGAATTTCTGGTAACCTGTTTAGCACAGTTTTGATATAGTACATTGTGCTCGCAAGAAGGAGCATGTTTCCTGTAGAATTATTAATTAATTAATTAATTATCAATTAAAGGATCCGCCATCTTTATCACAGGCAATACAATGAAACAGTAAAACTCTGTAATGAAATGAATGGATGAATATGAATCGAACCCTTTCACACGACCATGCTAATCTACTGACTGTTTTGGAAAATTATTCCGTCTTCAGGATCTCCGTTTGGATGTTAGCCATCCTGATCAATTGGATCATATATTTAAGAGTTTAAATGTGAAACACACAATGAATGAAGGTGAAAACCATGTGAACTGAATGCTTTAATACAATTGAATGGAATATGCTAAAAAACTAACATCAAAAATGTGATACCTACTGAACTTTGAAAATGTATATGAAAACATTACGAAATGAACAGGTATTATGGTACATGTGGATGTGACAAACCAAAAAAATTTTTCAGTGTCGCTGGGTTTTTATACCCAGCGATCGACGACACATAGAACTGATGGAATCAATAACTCCACCAGGGATTTCTTTGTTCAGCCCAAAAGGCCTCATAGTCATGAGTCTGTTTGCCCACTTATTTTCAGCTGAATCCAAGTTTCGTGGGCCAAGTTCAAGAATAGTGAATGTGTAATTGCTATTGAAAGCCTCAGGTGAGTTCTGCCTATGAGATTCATGGAGATGTTCAGCCAATGTGGCCTCATCTGAGTCTGGGTCAAATGAACTTTCACCAACATGAGATCGATGTCCATTGATTCTACACTGAAGTTTATTGCTCGATTTTCCAACATATTGCCTTCCACATAAAAAACACTCTGCACAGTATATCACACTTCGGGACTTGCAGTTACCACAAGGAGTGACATATGTCTTACCTGAAGTCCTTGATTTTATTGTAGGACTATTTGACATTAAAGGACAAGATTCACAGGGTCTCCCTCTCCTATTCCTGGGACGTCTCAATGGAGTACAGCGAGATGTACCTGAGCTGTCATCTGAATCTGACAATGCAAACTTTTCCTTTTCAGGATGAATTCACCAAGATTTCGGGATCTTCTATTAACCACACCTATTGGTTTTTCATCATTGGACCAGGCAATGCAATTCTTTAGAACTTTATTCGCATCTTTTACTAAGCTTTTGATTTGCTTTGTGGCAGGCCCAAAGGTCTGGATCCAAAGGACTTTATTAGGAGGGTTTTTATCTTTCTTTTTATAAGATAAATTCCTTGGTCGTTTGACGACATCATCCAATATAGTATCTATCATTTTCTTAGGGTATCCAGAATTAAGGAAACAGGTTCTGAGCTCTCCAAACCTTCTGTACAGCCTAATGTCATCATTTATAATTCTTCTGTATCTAAGGGCCTGTGAGTAAACTATTGAGGGAAATGTGTTCTGAGGATGATGACTTGAGTAATGAAGATAATTGTGGGAATCTGTGGATTTAATGTTAATGTCTGTTGACAGAGACCCAGTGCTGTTGAACATAAATTTTATATCAAGGAAAGTTGTGAATGATTCACCTTGATTTAACTGCCAAGGTTCCTTAGGATCATCTTTTATGGAAAGTCCTAGTTTTTTCAAATTCTCATTTATTAAATTGGCCCACTCAACAAATTCTTCTTTAGACCCAACCCATAAGCCAGCCAAGTCGTCAACAAAACGTTTAAGGCCAAGTAGGTGAGGTGATGCATTATCTGAGTCAAAGATGGCACATCTTAATGCATAATTCACAGCTATATTTGCCAAGGAAACCGACAGAGAGCCACCTGTTGCTATGCCAGACTTGTTCTGAAACCAATATCTCCCATGTCTGCCAAAGCAAGATGATAGGCTGAGGTCAACAAGATCCAAAACCCATGACACAAATTCCTCACCCCAATCTGATCTTTGTTCTGAAATAGCAAATAGAAGGGCTTCCTTGACCAATTCAGGAGTCAGGTTATCATAGAGAGAGGAAAAATCCCAACTGAATCCACTGATATCAGGCAACCTCAATCCAGATACCTCCTCCAGCCAATTTAGTGCTTCAGTAGAATCTCTAACAAGATCCCCACAAAAGTCCTTTTGCAAAGGCTGGAGGTATTTCCAATTGATGAACTTGTCTGATCTTGCAGTTGGAGACTGACTGAGGTCATTAACCAATCTCAAAGGTATGTCTGATTAATAATGCAATGTCCCAGAAAATATATAGACCATTCAAGACTCTTTCATTTTAGAGATTGAGGCAATTATTGCATCCACTTCATCCACATGACATAGTGAAACCAGGTTTGTGGCATAAAAAATTAACCCTTTCATAAATGCAAGCTAGCTTCCTTATTTGGACATGAACAAATTTAAATTAACAACAATTCATGTACTCAAATTACCAAAGGCAGCATTGCTCAAAAATTCCCTGAGAAGCTCTTATAGTTACAATTGAAAGTTGTTATTTCATTTTAAAAGTTTAATGGTTGTTCAATGTCTGGTTGTTATAACTCTCGTGTAGGTAATACGATTTGCCTCCTGTCCAGGTTTGCCTACTCCTGTCTACTTGTGCCTCCTTGAACTGCAGAAGAAGGTTCCCTGATATGATGTGAGCTACAAATTACCTTCCGCTTGCAGCTGCAGACTTCTTGCAGTTGAATACAATATAATGCAACAGGTTAACTATAATAATCATGAAGCAACATTTCGAGATAAGAAACTGGAAAGATTTAAGATTTCAATATTGCCAGATATTGAATATGCTCAGCTAATTCATTGTAACTATAAGGTTATTTATTAATTTAAAACTCATGTAATTGTAATCCCTTTGCCCGGGGTTTTCCCCCTGTCTCCTGCCTTCAGTGAATTTGGGGAATATGTTTCCTGATCTGAAGCAAGTTACTAAGAACCTCCCTTTAGCCCTTTTTCCCAAAAATTTTAAAAATCAAAAGGGTTTCCCAGTCCCGTTTCAAAATATTTTTTGTTTGAAAAAAAGGGATTTGATGGGTTGGCAAAAAAAACCCCCAAAATAAAGGGAAATTTTTTAACCTCGAATTTTAAGGACCCTTTAATATTTGGGTTATTAAAAGGGTGTAATTCCATCATATATATGGATCCATTTCCCTTTTAATTTGGGGGGTTGGTTTGGGAGTTAAACCCATGTCAAGGAGGCAAAAAGCCCATGTATCTCAAAATTGAAAATTTTTCCCCTATTTCCCAAAGCAACATAGTTCAGATATTAAAAATAAATAAATTCCCATTCATTTATGAGAAAGGTTGAGGGGTTGTAATAACTTGAAATCAAACTCATGGACTGAAATACGTGTCCAGGTTTCGGTTTACCTCTGTCTTCATAGACTTGAAATGCTGAAGAAGGTTCCCTGATCCGATACATGCTACTAAGCACTGCCCCACACCTGCTGACCTGCAGACCTTTTCGATGCAACACATAATCCAACAGGTAAACTATGATAATCATTAGCAGGTGGGATCAGAAACTGGAAAATTTAATTGAATTCTGAATGGTCTGATATTGATTAATAATCATTGATGGTTAATTAGTTGTGAAACTCATGTATCATACGTTTTCAGGATTGACTGCTCCTACTGATGCTTCTTTGGTCGGTGCTTATCCTGGTACTTCCTTGAACATTTTGATGAAGATTCTCTGATCCGATAGGAGCTTCTACCTCGCACCTGCTGACTTCCTCTTCCGATACTGAAAGCAGTACAAAATAGCACCTTGGAATCGAAAATTGGGAGAATTCCATTGATGGACCCTTAGAATGGACAGATATCACTAATTAATCATGATAATATTCTATCCCATCGTATAAGCATATGATTAGGGTAGATGGTGCATGTTTTGATACATGTGTCTTCGTGCATTTGATTTTTGGGCACTTGCATCACCGACTTTCGCCTTTCGAATGACCGTAAATAATTGAGGAAGCAATTAATTTAATGAAAACAGGCTATAGGTACCGTTCACATATTACGTAATCATTTTTGGGCATTTCCTCTCCATAATCAAACGTTGTCTCGACCAACGCCCTCTTTTTGGCAAATATTACGTAATCACGGCACGACCTCTCTCCAGAGCTTTTCGAAACAAAATTTTTGGCTTTAGCATGTTATTATTGCATTGAAAACATACTTCTTCAGATGTGCTTTTTCAGACAATATTGATGACGTGCAAAACTTGATTGACTTAAAATTTTAATTTTTATGGAGGGCAAAAGGCAAGATTTTTTGTTGATATAACTACTAGATTTAATGTTTTATATTACCATAATGCTTATTTGTGATTAAATGTTCTTGAAAAGGGATCCAAAAGGATGAAACGTCACTTCCAACACTTACCGCTTAGATGCCTAGAGAATTGAGTTTCTTAATTATGGTTGCTGGGTTAAAAATGTGCTTTATTATTATAATTGATAATCATTTTAATGATTAATGTTCAGCGAAACTGAATGCCTAATGAACACAGTTTGGCTAGTATTGAAATATAATTAGAACTATAGAAATATTGGAAATTGCCTTTTTACACTTTTAGCCCAGAAAATCGTATATTCGTCCACGCAAAAAATCTTGAAAATATGTTTTATCCTACAGTCTACAGAAACTACTTTTTTGGCCCAAATTTATGAAAATAGGAGGGTGAAAATTTCGTATTCAGTCTATCAGTTTTTTTTAGATTTGAGATCTCCATTGAAATGCAATTTTTATCGAATGATGGTCAAATCTTTTGGATAAGGAGCAGTTTTTGTCATGAAACTTAGAGGTCATGAAACTTAGAGGTATACCTTATCGGACATAATTAACACGGACATTAAAATCACGCAGCTAAGCATCAGCGTGAATATTAGTGTCCGTGAAAATTTTGTCCGTGATACTATTGTCCGTGATTTTCAGGTCCGTGAAAATTAAGTCCGGTATTTCTTCTTAAAATTTCTAGGGTAGAGAAGCAAAATTTCTAACTTTATCTCTTTAAACGCAATAACAAAATTTTAAGGAAATTATGCTTCTTTTTTATGCTTAGAACCTGCTATATGGAAATTTATCATATTAATTAACGAAATATATTGAAAAATCTTGAAATCAAGTATTCAAATCGTTGTAAAATGGAAAAAATCGAACCGAAAATTTCGATTTTCTTGAAATTTGAAGTGGCAGGATCGAGCGTGAATATTAATTTCCGTAAAATTTTGATAATTATGATTTTTGGTTAATTTTGCCGTTTTATATCGGGCGATTAACAAACGAATGGGATATCGAAAATTATCACACGAGGCGTCAGCCAAGGTTGACAATTTTCGATATCACACGATCCATGAGTTTGTTAATTGTATTATTACTCGACAAAACAGTTCTCCCTCCCACTCGGGTCTGACGACCCTCTTCTGAATTCAACGTTTTTATAGATTTTCGAGTGCTCCTTCATAAAATCAACAATTTATTTAACGATATTCTGCTCTATTATTATTCCGCCACTTCGCAGTAGTTCTACAAAGGAGTGATATACTATGTCCCGTTTAAGTTCGTAAATTTTAGGGTTACATTTTCATTCTTAAAAATTAACTTATGGACAAATTTCACACATCATTTCAGAGCAAAATGATGAACATTTATGGTAGATTAACTTCTATAACTGTTGTTATCGACACAACTTGTCCATCGCCTCTCAACTTAAGGCCTCAAATGAGCAAAATTACCCCTTTGTAGTTTCTTGAATCCCTACATTACAGCTCGTTCCAGGAGAGTCATAGTGGTAAACGGCTATTGTTTTCCATTGAAGATGTTTCTTTGTGAGTGTCAGCCATAGCCAGAAATCAACGGGAGTCAAATCTTGGGAGTAGGAGTCCATGACACGAAGATGTGTTTCCCTTACTGCTCTCCTTCGAAAAATGCATGTCAATGGCTCGATTTTTGAGAGCCATTTGAGGTGTTCTACTAACTTGCATGAACCATGACGACTTCAGCATGTGTTTCTACATCAGCTGACGCAAAAACCACGGCAGATAGTCATAGTGAATATGCCCGTTAACCTTGTTGTGGGAGCCATTTCCGTGGAATAATTAAGGAAAATGAAAATTTTGGAGCTAAAAGCGCCTCAAACCATGACTTCAATAGGTGTTAACCGACTTCCAAGAGGCTGAACAGTATCCCTGTTAAACGTCCAAAAATATTGATGCCAATTCTGGGATATCCCATGACTGTAGAACCATGATTTGCCGGGAAACAAACTTAAGGTAATATGCGCTATTCTCTAAGCACGCCCCTACAGGCCGTGAACTAGGCCTTCCTCTGCTTGTCTTTCAATCAGATTTGAAATTTTGCCTCATGGGCCTCCATCAGTATTCTCAGACGAACAATCTTAGAAATTTTCAGCTCCAATAGATGATGTTTGGTTGATGTTTTTTGAAGTTAAGGGAGCTGGGTTATTTGAAACGAGGTTTGCACACTTTTCACCTCAGCTTCTTTGATCGATGATTCCCGTCGTTTCCGACATCATGAACAGTTCCATGGTCACAGAATATTTCGTTGATAAACTGGAGAGTACCAAGGGTAGGTAAAATTTTGGTGTGGTATCCATGTTGCTTCCTGGACGGCCATTGAATCTTTCAAAGTGATGACCTCAAATGCACGTTTCAATAACATGTATTTTTCACACTTCCAGTCAACGTGAAGAAATATGGACTCAAACTTCTGAAAACCAAATCAGGCCAAGATATGCCTAAATGTTCATCTATTTACTCCAATCTACAGAACAATTTAGGGTTTTATCTCTATTGCAGTAGATGCAGAGTGTATTTAAAATTTACGAACTTAAACGGGACACATATATATCGATAATTATTACACTGGAGTTTGAGCCACGGGAGGGAATAATCGATTTTAAAACTTTCTGTTCTTTTTCAAAGGTTAAAGTGTAATTTTTTGAATCTGAAATGATTTAACCTTGGAAACTGACCAAATTCACTGAAAGAAAGAAAGAACTAAGTTAGGAATTTTAATTTGGAGCCCGGTTAATCATACATCAGAGGGGTGATATTTATGATTGGCATGGTTTTCGATAATCTTTTGATAGAATTTTGATTTTCCTCTCCTTTGCGACAAAATAGTAATTTAAATATAATTTAAATATGCTAACTGAGGGTAACTGAGGAGTGTGACGGGCTTTCTTAGGAGTGCGACTGGCATTGACTTTCTTAGGAGTTTGATAGGCTTACTTACGGGTAACACACCCCTCTCAACTCATAACATACCCCTATCTCATCGTAACCCACCCCTCTCCACTCATATATTATACCTCTATCCACTCATATAACACCCTTCTCAACTCATAACGCACCCCTCTCAACTCATAACACACCCCTCTCCACTCGTAACACACCTCCGCCACTCATATTATACCTCTCTCCATTCATAACACACCTCTCTCAACTCATAACAGACCCCTGTAAAATCAAAGCACACCCCTCTCCACTCATAACACACACACCTGAACAAACCTCCCGTACCTCAGAAATCAGAGAAACCCACTGCAGACTCTTCAAGCGACCTTTTCTTTAACGTTTCGAGCATTTCCCTTTAAATTTTTAAGCAATATCACAACTTTTTCGACCTTTTCCCAATTTTAAGGGAATCCCTCATTTCTGCACTAACAGTTTATTTGTTATTATTAACGCAAGACAAAAATTTCTAAAATATATATAATATCACCTCTATATCTGGTGGAAGCAGGGATGGAGCACAATGTAATCTGTATCCCCAGTCTGGGGATCAAAATAAAGATAACACAGACTTGTGGTCCATTTTATGATTTTGTTTTGTTATATTTCATATCTTTTGCTGTCGTGTTTGATGTCAGAGTTTATTTCTTGAGTTTTAAGTTAGGGTTTTAAGATTGGTATTATTTGTTGCCTCAGGGTTGTTTTGATGATTGTGATCAATCAATAAGCAAATTGGTAATTGATGAGTCTGATGTTTATGATGAACTTATGTCAATTGATATTTATAAGAGCTTTGGTCCTGACAATGTTCATCCTAAGCTGCTTAAATCTCTAGCAGACAGTCCCAGTTTTGTTAAGTGTCTTACATCTTTTTACTTGAAATGTGCCAAAGAAGAATGTATAGATATTAAATATACATGCATATTGGCGCCATTCCCATTGCTCGATGTACTTTACACTATACTCCCGCTTAAGCATGTTGTGATCATTGGCCTCTGTATTTATTTGTTACATAATACCATGGCGCTATGATTAGGCATTTATGCTACATTGACTTTTTATGAATTAACGAATGGCGAAGGGAGTGTCAACTTTTTCAACCTCTTCGATCATGATATAAAGAAATAATGTATGATGTGCATATAATTCTTGAAACGATGATTCATATGAAACACTGATTCGTATGAATTGTTTTCAAAGCGTTTGCTTTCATTGTTTCGTATATGGCAGGGTATTGATACAGTAAATGCTCACATGGGTATTTGAATCACCATCGTAATTGCACTCGAAAGCTCGTGCAATGACTTCAACTAATGCACTCGCAAGCTGGTGCATTTATTGCATGAATCCCACTAGCAAGGTCGTGCATTTATTGCATGGATCCCACTCGCAAGTGTGCATTTACCGTATATTACATGATTCCTAAATTTGCACGCCCGTGAAAAAGCCAGTTATATTCTCCTTTTAACTGCATAATATAGAACTATTAACCGAAGTAGAGATTAGTAACATGATATATGTTGCGAGCGCAGCGAGCAACATATATATGCATTATTGTACGAGGCGAAGCCGAGTTCAATAATGATGTGTTTTGTACGAGGCGAAGCCGAGTTCAAAACTGTATGTTACTAATCTCTACTGAGGTTAATAGTGATATTATATGGCGAAACCACTTATGAAACGTAGTTAAAATATAGAAAATAATGGTCTTTCGATGGGAGCTGCAGACTTCCGGAAGCAATTAGAGCCATTGATAATCTTATTCACAGGGCTGATTACATTTAGTTTTTAAAGTATCAAATACTCAAATATGCAGTACAGAATTACGTAGTTACACATTTACAGGCCGAATGAAAATGAATTACAACGGATTATAGTTAGTTAATTCGTTCATCTTCATGTGTTGAACCGGTAACTTAATGAAGCGATACCGTTTTCCCCTTCACCTGACCATCATGGTAATTCTTGAAATTCCATCAGAATTAGCTTGGTCGGTACTTTTAATTCGCTACTTCTACGCATGATAATGACGCTATAAGAGTCTACCGCTAATTTGTTTGGCAGTTAGTTTTAACATTCTAATTGTGGTTCATGATTCATCTCGATTCTCGATTCTCGAGTACAGAGTCATGTCAAACCGTGATACCGGAAATAAATTGTAAGCCCGGATGAACAGTATGTGTTTCAATCGCCGTTTGCTATCATGAATTTAGTTAAGACTGATGTAGAGCAGCTAATTTTTGACTCCTCTGACTTTGAGAAGCTCTAATTGCTATTGCGACGAATGTGATTATACAGCCAAGATTTAGATTGTTTAATTGAAAAAATTACTCTTAATGTCGTTGGGGTTATTCGGTCGATCTGGACTAATAACCCGTCTCAGGGACTCAATATAAAGGGTTATTAACCTGGTTCAGGTTAGTAACCCTTCAATACTACTATGTACATGATAGCAAATAAGGGCTTGGGAGCCATATAATAGGAGTTATTTGAACTTGAGTGGTGATAAGAATTTTGAAAGATATACTCATTTTATCTATAATGATTGTGAAATACAATTGGACAATTAATGAACTAAATATATAAAGTGTATTATTTTGTCTCTTCAAATTTAAATTTGTTACTGAACTTCTTTCATTTCAAATTAGCTATACCAGAACTGAACCAAAATTGTATCAGGGACATCAAGATTAAAACTCCTTGACAAAGCTTCGTTTTGTCAAGGAAAAATTACAGATTGTTATTGTAATACGTTCTTTCAAAATGCCTCAGTGAGACCATTAATACTTGCGAGTCACGACTCACGCATCTTAAAGATTAAATGAAGAACTCCAACGGTCGCCGTATATTTAGCTGAAGTACTGACGTATCGGTCACCATATACCTCGAATATTGATTTAATTTTGTTATGCCTTTCGGGACACCTGGATAGTTAGGTATGAAATGGGGCTATCAGTACCGGTCAGCTCTCCTGGTTGAGTTTCTGATAAAGACGAATAAATGTGAAAACTTTGAATTATACGAATATGGTGACCTTTGTCCGTAGTCGAATTCGTACGTAAGTGTGGCAGCTTGTCGATTCTGCTATGCACCATATTAAAATAAGCTGTGAGTCGTCATTAACTTACTATATAAAAGTCTGATAATGACGACACCTTGACCGCTTATTAATCAAATGTGCATGAATTTCGTATATTATGGAACACGCTACCATTCTCTTACGAGCACTTCAGCGCGGGATTTGAGCGCGCACGCGAGTTTTTATTGAAAAAAGTGATGCCCTGGAGTGAGCCTCCACGGGCATGGACGAAGAGGCTCACTTTTTTTACATGAAAAAAAGTGAGCCTAAAAATTTTTTTTCGTGTTTTTTTTTCTTGAAAAATTTTTTATAGTAAAAAAAGTGATCCTCCTCGGCCACGGGGTTGGACAAAAAGGATCGAAAAATTTCATATAAAAAATTTTTCGAGTAAAATTTTTTATAAAAAAAAAGTGAGCCTGCTCGGCCACCGTACTCAGCTTTGAATTCCCCTAACCAGGGGTGTCGATTAGCGCTTGCCGCGCCGCGCACTCCGTGCGCGTAACCATTGCTAAACACGTATATCCCTGTGTGGGCTCCCGTAGGGAAGCGCGCGGCGCGTACACACACCTATGCGGGCTTAGGAAGCGTAACCAGGGCCCTGGTTAGGGCAAGCTTTGAAGAAACAAGTACAATAACATTGAATCTATTACATAAATTGTAAATATCATCGAAAATTGTTGCTGATGAATTTTCTTCAAATTGCGTGGCCATGGGAAACATAAACCATAACAAGAATAACACAATGAATCTGAATCATTTCAATTACAAAAATTTTCCAACACATTCCTGCGATTTTTATCGACGGGGGATTTCCATCTCTTTCTTCTGAAGGCACAGATGACGTTCAAATGTGGAACCTTGCGCGTGCGAGGGTAGGGTAACATCCTACGACGATTCTTATTGCAACACATTCAGATTGCAAAATTATTTAAATGGATTTCACCCATCCCTAGCGCGCTTGCTAAACACGTATATCCCTGTCTATGTCTGCGTTGTGCGGCGCGCTTCCTCAGGGTAGCGCGGCGCGCGTATACGCACACCTATGCGGGCTTAGGAACTAGCGCGCAACACTCGGAAATTTGGAGGGTTGTGTTGCAGACAGAAAAAAATGGCGCGCGGCGGAGGGTTCCCCTAACCAGGGGCGTCGCGAAACGCTTGGCGCGCCGCGCACTCCGTGCGCGTAACCAGGGTCCTGGTTAGGGCAAGGCGGAGGGTAGGGTAAAATCCTACTAAAAATTATTCAGATTTAAACCAACCGCACACCTTTTCCTAAACAGGGGCGTCGCGAGACGGCCTGGTTTAGCGGCTTGCCGCGCACTCCGTGCGCGAAACCAGGGCGCTGGTTTGGGCAACATCCAGTCAGAAAAATTTAAAAATAGACGGGCAACGTCCGTCGAGCGTATGATAATGAAAAACTCAAATCAGCTTAAGAGATGACCTAGTAACTGTGAAAGAGGATTTTGTTTCTGTTACTAAATCTGTGCAAAGTTTGGGTTATTTATTTAAAGGGTCAAGGTGACGAATTTTTTGTGTAGCTTATTTTTATTGTATTCCAAATTGATGATTAAAAATAAATTTCTTTTCCTAAAAATTTCTTTTCCTTAACTTATAATGTTTAATTTATTTTTCAATGTTAATGTCTATAAAATAATATGGGCTGGAAGATCCAGCAGATTGGCCAATGAATCATTGACATGTCTATGAAATTAGTGTTGATGTAATATCAAAATATTTTATTTTTATTTTATTTTATTTTTATTACAAATCACTTATAAGGCCCAAGCTAGAGTATTGTGTCCAACTTTGGAGTCCAACTGCTCACCATGGGAATTGGGGTACCATCTTGGAGCTGGAAGGAGTCCAGCGTCGTTTCACTAGACTTATAAATGGCATAGGTACACTTCCTTACAGTGAGCGGTTGGACAGGCTTAAATTAACAACATTAGCTGAAAGGAGAATAAGAGGAGATCTTATAGAAACATTTAAGATATTGAACAATAAAGTTGACTATGGTCAGAAGTTGTTTAAATTGGGTAGAAGTAGAAGAAACCTGTTAACTCATAGGGAAATCTTGTACCAATGTTCAGAAAGAAGTAGTTAGAATTAATGATAACTTTATTTCAGAAAAGAGTTAGACCTTACTGGAACGATTTACCAAAATATGTGAGGGATGCATCAAGTATTGAAATGTTTAAAATTTCTTTAGAACAATATAAGAATAGTGCTGTAAGATTCTGCCCTAGTAATTTCTGGCATATTTCATCAGTGGTGCTTGACAAAATTGAAGGGGGTAACTATTTGACTAATAAAATTAAGTTCAATGACCTAAAGGAATCATGTTGGTGTTCAAGTATGGAGTTGGAGAAAAGTCTTGCAGATTGATGTCTTGAAGAAAGATTTCTTTTTAATTCAAAAAAGTTCAATGACTATTTGAGAAATAATCAATTTGTAGCCAAGAAGAAAGGAATAAACATTCATTGCTAATACTCTATATACCTAATTGTAATTGTATTTAATGTATTTTCATTGACTTTTTACGTTTGCTGTTGACAGTATGTTGCCAGCATTTTTAAATCAAGTTATTTATACTGAATTTTATGATATTTTTTAACTTTTCAGTTTCATGCTCTTAACTTATTTCACAGTGATTTCATACTCTTAAGTTATTATCACAGTATTTTTATCACTGAGTTTTTTATGCAAATTCAGTTTATTTATGAATGGTAACAATGAGTAATGGGCACCTGAGTTCAATGGTGCGTATTAGTGTTATCTATTGTTCTTGATAATCGTCTATGTGAAGAGTGATGGTTAAATACCATTATCCTTATGTTATGTTATGTTATTTTAAGGATGTTATGAGCTATGTTTATGTTATAACTCGAGTGAAAATAATTTGGATATTTTATTTTTATTTTATTTTATTTTAAGGATGTTATGAGCTATGTTTATGTTATAACTCGAGTGAAAATAATTTGGATAATGATGATGCAATTATGATTGATGAAAAGGAAGTTTATACTGAACTGAAAGGTCTTGATACCTATAAGAGTTTTGGTCCAGATAACATTCACCCAAAGAGTTTTAAACTTACAACACAACACATATTAAATTAACTAACTGAGGAACCCAAGTTGCAAAGTTTGTTGTGGTGAACGGTCTGGACTATACAACTAAATATAAACAGTTGTATGGCTGTATAGTCTTTGCTGTCATAACCTACTGAACAATCTGGTGGGAGTGCACTGGGTGCCAGTAAGCACAGTTTTACTGTCCTCCCTTCCTCGGATGGTAATACTGTTACAGGTTATTGCTAAAGGCATGGCACTATGACAGCTAAAAGACCAATGGCAATGTAAAAGGACAATGTTATCAAAGACCCTCTCATCACAAATGGATTTGATGCAGTAGATGTCCTTTCAGTGAGAACATTGTTAATGAATCTATTGCATGTTCAATATGTCAAGTATATAAGTCATTTCATGCTTTGTGTAGAGACAAGAAAGGGGGGTTTACTAGGTGATGCTATTTGTTCAAAACTTTTTTCAATTTTTTCCACTCCTCAACACTTTTCCCGAGGGGAAAACTTTTTTTTGTTAAAAAATGTCAATGCAACCCGGTTTTCCCCAACCGACCAAAGAAAGATTTTACGGATGCATTTGCCAAAAAACCTTAAAAAGGATTTTAAATTTTTATTAAACTTTTGGGAGGCTTGGAAAGGCGAAGCCTGATCCTTCAAATCATGGAAAACCAAATTTACAAATTTTAAATTTTAAAAAATCAAAGCCTTAAAAAAATTTAAAAGTCAGACTGATGCCTTCAAAACTGATTAATAAAGTTTTTAATGGTCTAAAATCAAAAACCCCTGGTTTTCAGACAGCTCCCCAGGAAAAAAAAGGGCAAACAAACCAACTACTAAGTTTGACCAAATATTTTAAAACCTATCTTGGGAAGACTTCCCCTGATGAAGAACTCCATTCAAATTCAAATTTTTTTAAAAAGGGGAAATGACTTTCAAAAACAAAAAAATTTCAAAAAACAAAAAAAAATTAAAATTTTTGCCAATTTTCAAAAAATTAAAATTTAAACCAAAAAGGCAAACCCCACCACAAAAGAGCGTAAAGCGGGCAAAAGGGGCCCTTTGTTGCAAAAGTGCCCACCTGCTGTTCCACTTTTTATTTGAAAAAAATTTTTTGCGGGTTTGAGCTGTTGCGGGCAGACTTTCTTTGATGAGATCGAACTACCCACTGATTTTATGGTTCTATTTTAAACCCTTTGGGATTTTTTTTTTAAAGGACTTTTTACTTTTTTTATTCTATCAAATAAAAATAGCAAATCAATTTAAATAAATCAAACAAAAAAAAAAAGGGGCAAATTAAAATAAAAAAATGAGATGAGGGCCAATAACTTACGATACTACCTAATACTATTGAGTTTTATTGGGAATTATCATTCATAAAGGCCAGTCCAACAAAAAAAAAAAAGAGAAAAAAATTTAAAAGGGCAAACGCACATTATAATCTCCCCAAAAAAAGGGGAAGGCCCTTTTCTGAAGCCCAAAAAAGCTGCGGTTTCACCGGGCAGGCAACATTATCGAGAACCAAAATTTTAGCTTTTACTTTCCTTCCCCAAAGGGAACAACGATGATAAATGTTTGGGTTTTCAAGGAATTTTGGTTTTTGCCTCCCCTTTAAAAATAAAACGGGGGGGGAAGGGAAAAAAAATTTGGGATTTAAATATTTCCATACAGGAAGGGAAAAAACAGGATAGATATTTTTGTCTGGAAAAAATATGGGTTTTTTACAAAAAAAGAGTCTAATTTTTGTCTTCAAATATTCTGGTTCTAGACAGTTTTTTTAAATTTTTTCAAAAATTTCCTATCCCAAAGAACTCTTATCTGTTTTTAATCCAGAGGGCTGCAACCCACATAAACATCTTACTGACTGGGGAGATGAGACCCAAAAAAGGGTTTGAGAGCTTGGAATAAGGAAAACATTTTCATTCTGTTTAAAATTTCAATAAAATTCTCTTTGATTTTCAGTTGGGGGCCCCAAAAAGCTTTTCATCTATTAACACCCAAAAAACCCTTTTTGACAGTTTTCTTTACTGGGGGATTTTAAAACAAATTTTTTCGAACCAGTTCCCAAAGCTTTTTGGGAAAGGAATTGGGAGCATTTTTTTCAAATTTTTTGAAATTTTTGAAACCAATACCTTTAAAAGGCAAAAAATTTCTTACCATTCTTAAAGTCTTTTTCAGTTTTTCCTTCAACAAACAAATTTTGGGCATTCAAAAAAAATTTTTCCCCGAAGAAACAAATTAGAGAAATTGATATAAAAAAAGGAAAAAAAGTGGGCCAAAAAGTCCCTGGGGACCCCAACAATATCAATTTTTCGATTTTCACCAAAATTTGTATATTTTTTTTTTTTTATAAAAAAACAAAAAA
>WFMF01000495.1:42043-79833 GCA_011033025.1 Beroe forskalii
AACGAGGCGAGCAGGACGTACATCATTCGTGAAACCAGATCCAAGTAGGTCCAGGAAGACCGGTTCTTGGCGGTGGAGTAAGATGGTAACACGCTTGTAATAAGGTATGGGTTGGAGGGGCAGGAAACGGACTTGCAGAGTCCTTTCCTCCTTTCCGCCGAGCGTACCGCAGCTTTTTGTCAACTTTGCGCGCTCATTCGAGTCCTAAGACGATCTGGTAAAATTTTTGACTTTGGGGGTTGTTCGTTATGTTGATGTATTGGACCACTTCCTTGCCAACTTCGGCGTACTTGAAAGCAAAGGATGTTCTTGCTGAGTCCCTATCTCTGGGGCCATGCTCCTTCCAACACACTTTACAACACACTGAGATGGGAATCCGGCGGGGGTGATGTAGAAGTAGTCAGTGTACGACATCTTCTCTATTGTCGGCAGGAAGTTTATCTGAAACGAAGGGCGGTGTTACACATGAGTTGTCACGACATCTGAGAATAATTATGAAATTCTAACTCGTGTCATTTGTAAGTGCGTGATTATGATTCAAAAGAAAATATAATTTAATTAAGTGACTAATTTTACTGTGCAGGGGTGCTGAATATTGGTGTTCTGACGCTACCATTAATTCACGAATAAGTGATAGTCCCTAAGAAAAGTAAAGTTACTTAAGCACAGACTAGTGGATGTAACATAGGTAACATCAAAGCATTGTCTCGAGGGAGAGTTGCTTCTTACAAACCTCGTTTCTAAAAAATTCGTGGTTTCAAATAGTTCAGTTTTACCTTTTAAGTAAACAATATACTTTTCAAATACTGTAACATTTAAAAGCATTTTGGCATCATAAAATGGGAAATCAGATCAGTTATTGAACGGCCAATGAGAAAATTTCATTCTGTTTGAATTTTTCATGCTATTTACATCAATTTTTCGCGTATTCATTTCTGATTGTTGGTGAAAATAAAATTTGAGAGTGAATCATTACTTCAAATAACATCTGGAAATGAATGTTTTAACCAAGTTTTCCTCGAATTACTACGGAGGTCAGAGGCTGAAGCTCCGTTTAAAATTTAATATCAATCTCATTATTTCACATGGTTGATATAGCAACAGCGCATTTCGTGTACTTCGCGCGCAAAAATAATCAGTAATTCGTCATCGCGCCCCACAAAAACAAACGGAATCCAGAAGATAATTGCCAAAAACACATGAAAATTGTCACAAAATGTCTTGAATGGCTAAATGCTTGTTGAATCGAATTTTGACTCCATGCACGTATCTTCACGTTTATGGAAGAATGAGGCTTGATGAAATGCTCTTTCTTTTTGCAAACAAACACCTTGTCCATCGCCACAGTTCCCTTGACGTTGTGCGATATAAGGAACTTAGCTTCAACCGACGACATATTCCTGACTTGGAAGGATTTAGAGACAGCAGTACCAATAGGAACATCCCCGAAATCTAGGAGCTGGTGCACGAAATCTTCTACAATCGAGTCATCTCCCACCATAATATACGGGTGCTTGCCTGGGAAGATAGATTAGTTGATGTTTTGGCGTTTTGCTCGCCAGCCGTCTGGGTGTGAAATTTGAAAAAGCACGTCTCAATTCTGAGTAACTACACGCATGATTCATCGCCAGTGGAAATTCATTACTTCATTACCAGCAGCGAAGAGAAATAAATCAACTCCTATTACCAAGCTCTTACTGTATATATAAACACTTACCAACACCACTAATGTAAAGCTCTCGATGCTGCTCATTCCCAAAAGAGATAACCGCCTTAGAATCGTAGACGTGAGCTTCACCCGGCGTGAACTTCACCGTGACATCGCAGTGTCCTTTCTCCGGCAGGAGCCCCAGACTCGGCTCAATGGAGAAGGGCTCGGCCACATCCCACTTGAAGTAGGTTTCAATGCTCTTGTTAACAAGTGTAAAGGTCCGGGAGGCAGTAGTCTGTACCCCGCAGGTGTCGAAGTTGAGGGAGTGAGGGAGGTCGATGGAGTACTTGGGGAGAACCGCCCGTACATTAACAGTGAACTTGTCGGTTTTTGTGGAGAACTCGACCTGGTCGCTGTACAGTTCCTGGGTGATATAAGTGCACGTTACAGAAACACGTTACAGTTACACGTTACAGTTACACGTTACAGTAACACGTTACAGCAGCACGAAACGGTAGCAGGGTAAGAGGTTACAATAGCACATAACAGTATATTGACGATGAAAAGCAAGATAGCAAGAGGATTGAACTAAAATTACGACACAATATACCAATATATAGTGAGAGGACACTGGATTATAAAATTGAATATGGCACAATCTTCTGGAAGAAGTTCGCATATTTCTCAATTATGAAGCAACAAACCTTTTCTAGAGGCTTGAAGGTAATAGGTATTTTGGCAGTGTTCCCAGAGACGAGGGTAATAATCTCGGGATATTTGGTTGAAAAACATTTGTTGGTGGGTGTCCTGAAAATATGCCTGATAACTAACGTGCTAAACTAGTAAATTGGCTGCAAATCTTAGCAAATATTCGCAGACTAATGGTACCGCTTCAGATTGAAAGCAGCAAACATGTCAAAAGGATATTTCCAAAGAATATTTCCATGTTTTATAATTAGGGGAACGTATTCCGAGCCTATCCTTATCCTCTTATCATAAATCATTAAAACAGCTTGTGCATTCCGCTTTCACACACATGGACTCCAGCTTATCATGGAATATGGTCTCCCTCTTGGCTCTTCCGTCCATCAGTAAGAACTTTAAATGATTTAATGAAGTCAAACACGAACCTACATTGTTTAGCAGGATTACTAGCTTTATTGTTTTAAAACTGATGAATATACAAATAGCTAAATATCTAAATATGAAAAATACTTACTTGTACTTGATTTTATGAGTTTTGGTGTCCACATTTTTGATTTTGATAACTTTGGTGTATTCACCGCCAGGCTCCCATGCATTCCATGTTATCTGTGAAGTTAAGAGGATCCCATTTCGGTTGGATGTTGCACTTGTCATTTCATCCTCAAATTTGAAGATGTGTCGATATAGGATAATAGGGAAGAATAGTAATCAATATTTTACTATTTTATAATGAATGATGGTGGTTTGAACTCTATCTATGTTGCATTTTCAGACTGCCAGAAATAGTCAGCTGCTATTTTCAGGTGCCTAATTAGCGTTTTGCCTCACGTCACTGATGGGTTGTTTTCCTGGTTCACAAAATGGAGGACAAGAAGTGCAATCACCTCTCGTTTTGTGAATCAGGTGACAGCACCCCAGGAACCTAAGCTCGGGTATCTCCTCGAACTTTTTGTCTCATTACGGGAATCAATAAGATAAGCCAAAAGTTTCCCCCAGATCAAAGGGATTTGATATTTCATTGAAACTCATAAAACTCTGTTTTTTCAATTCTACCTTGTAGCAAATATTGCGATTGCCTCGTATTGTACCCATAATGTTTTGATTAGTAGCTCTTTTTCATTCAGGCCCATACTCCCGTAGCCAGGATTTTTTTCGGTTAGGTCCTTTCACAATGACTAATGAGCAAGCTACAAAAGGGGTTTGGGCCAAGCCTCCGGAAAAATTATGAGAAATCGGGAGTTCGGGACTGTTTTTGGGGGCGAAATAAATCAAGTTTATCATTCACGCATTCTTTTACACACAAATACAATATTTTTCTTACACGAATATTACGATATTCGTTAAATTAGGGCAAAATTTTGGTATTTTGGGAGGTTCCCATTTTTCCGAGGGGGCCGTAGCCCCCACGGCCTCCCCAGGCTACGGGCTGCTTTCATAAAGCATCAAGTGGGCAAAAATTTAAATTTCACGTTTGATTGCGGTCCAGGACTCAGAGCTCCAAATTTCCATAGTAAGTATTCCCCAGTATTTAGTACGTGAGGTTTTCATTTCACGGTTCACCCTGCTGATGCTACAAACAGGAACTTGTCGAATCAAGCCGAATCAAACCTAAACAAGCGGAACAAACCGAAAACACCCCGAACCAGCCAAAAAACCTACCGAATAAAGCCGAAACGATTCGAAACAAGCCAAAAGGTATCCTCCTTTCATAAGTCACCCCCACACCTCCCACATCACCTTCACCCCTCAATCCTCATTCCTCACCGCCTCTGCGGTCAGAGGCAGGCACAGTCCCACCCCGGGAAACGAAACAACCCGGAACAAGTTAATCAACCCGAATCAACCCGAGTCGGGGTTAGGTTAAGGGACTTAAGGGTTGTCAACCCCTACCCTGACCCTAACTCGGGTTTATTCGGGTTGATTCGCTTGTTTCGGGTTGATTCACTTGTTTAAGCTTTTTTCAGATCGTTTTGGATTGATTCGGGGAGGTTTTTGGGTTATTTCGGGGTGGTTTCGGTTTGTTTAGCTTGTTTCGGCAAGATTCAACCAGTCCCTGAACTTGTATTACTATTATCAACGCGGTTCATCCACCATCTTTGAGTTTGGTTTGTCTGTTATGATTTTTATTTGTATTTTCACTATTTGGAGCCTCATAATTAATAAGAAATAGGTACTTTTCAAGACAAAAATTACCTAACATGGGACAATAATTCCGGGGATCGAAAATTTGGGTGTTCGAAAATACAGGGATTTTTTTCAAAATCCCCAAATTAAATTAGGGGATTTTCGCCTTTTTTCAAATCCGAAAAAAATAAGGTAACTTTTGGGAATGAGTCAGAACCTCAGAAAGGCCAATATCACTGAAGTGATCGATGTAGTAGAATTTCCAGTACAAGATCCTTTTATCGAGTCAGGTGTAGAAGGTTTTATTTGGAATTACTGCATTCTAGATATTTTGAACTCTATTGCACTGATATCCTGAAATTTGTCTAAAATTTGTCTGAAATTTGTCTGGGAGTTCCATATTTCATGCACTGACGCACTGTTAGTCAAAGCACAAACCCGCAATTAACTAATTTTGGGGAAATAAATTTGAGGATCAAAATTCTAGGGTACGAAAAAATCCCCAAATTTCGTACCTTTTGAATATGTCTTGTAAGGTAATTTTGAAGAGTTGGCTCAACATTGGACATCATGAGTCATTGTCAATCATTTAATTGTGAGCAGGCACGTGCACTGAAAATTGGCTGTTTTCAAGGAAACACTCACTTATCCATTACTAATGCCTTTCGGTGAAACAAAATTGCGTGGGGAGAGAAAAAAACCTCAATATTTTCATCCTGAATTTGCATAAAACATTAAATCTGAAAACCAGACTGACCCTCCTCAATGCCTTTCTGTGGAATGGAAAAGGCGATTGTGGAGGGACGAATATCTCAATAATCTATATAATTGATCCCAATTTTGCATAAAACATTAAAATCCTAATAGTTAGGTAAAAATTGATCCTCAAAGAATAAGAAAAATTGAAGTGTGTATCTGTGAAGGTCGGTAAAAGATAAATAAAAAAGGAATATTATGTTTATGTACTAAATTCACTGCCAATTAAATCGGCAATACTTTTGAACACATATGTAGGACCTGAATCCATTTCATGCTTTGATAAAGTTTCTTCCTTGGTGACTCCAGTTAGAACTAAAGCAGTATCAATTCCAGAGTTGATTCCAAACTGAATGTCTGTTAGCAAGCTATCACCTACCATTAGCACCTTTGATTTATCAGATATTTCATGATCATCACAAATCACATCAAATAAAAGTGAGGAAGGTTTCCCCATGATTTTAGGATTTGATTTAGTAGCCGAATTAAGACCTGATAATAATCGTCCAGTTCCAGGCAGGGTCCTCGACTCGTTTAAGGGATACTCAAAGTCAAGGTTAGTTGCAATATATTCTGCCCCACACTCCATGATATAAATATAAGCCTTCACCAACTTTGTGTAATTATAAAAAGGGTCAAAAGAACCGACAACAAACTTCACACAAGGATCTGGTGTGAATTTTGCAAAATCAGAGAAGTTATGAGGATCCATATCTTCACCAACTCCAATACAGTCTATTTCGAATTCTGTCATGATTTCAGAAAGTCCCTTTGAACCTATCAGATACACCTTCTCATCTGGCTTGATCCTTTGTTTTATGTAACATGCCAGAGAAACTCCTGGGTTGTATAAAACATCTAATGAGACTGAAATTCCTAAAACTTCATTAATACAGCTTTGCATAATAGGTCTTGTCTTAGCACTATTATTGGTAACAAAACACACCAGCTTTTCAGAGGATATTAATTTACTGATAACATTTGATGCTCCTGGTATTGCAGATTTTCCATGCCAAAGGACTCCACTGCAATCAAATAGAAACACATCATATTTCTCAAGGAGAGGTGGCTTTGACATATTTTTACAAATCTAATGGACAAACAAAACATCCATTAGCAATCTGTTCGATCAACATATTTGTAAAAAAACAATTAGAATATGGGATTAAATTCAATGTTTTATGATTCATGAATCATTTAAAGGAGACTGTTCTTTTCTATATCTATCATCAATGTAAATTCTGATATTATGTAGGTAGAATGGAGTGGATGTCAACAGTGCATAATTATTGACTGATTAATGTACAATAACCAAAAGTTATAAAGTAGTTATCTACAGTGCACAGTTTGTCAGAAAATAAAAGATTAGGAGGGCTTTGGCACTAACTAATATTCTCTCCAAAATTTTAAAACCAAAGTTTAGGTACATAGGCAAAATGAAATAAGCAAGATTGCTGAAATAATAAAGATCAAAAAATGTTCCATATCGAAATCCCATGGAATGCTAACTTATTAATTTGAAGTTGGGCTGTTGGGGTGGTTTTGGGTACTTTGGTACATCAAACTTGTAGTTGATTGTTTGACTGAATAATATTGTTTGTCTGAGTGACCTGAGAAACACAATTCTACCAACTATTTTTTGCCCTGAAAGCCCAAGGCTCCTGTCAGGAGATAAGGTGACCAACCCACTCTTAAGGCTTGTAGGAAGGGTTATTTTGACATTATAGTTATACTTGATTTATAATAAGTTCACAGTCTGAATTCAGGGTGAATTTGCACCAAATTCAGTTGAACTTGAAAAAAATCAAGGATTATGCCTTATGTTTGAGAAATATCACTTTTATGAAACAAGCACCATGTGATACACTGATAATCAAAATTGTGGTTTATTGACCTGAAAAACATGATGCAACCTACAATTTTCTTTTCAAGGTTCCTGTCAGGAGATAAATTTACCTCACACACTTTTTGGGCTTTCAGGAAGGCTGATTTTCTGGCTTTAACTAAAGACCAATTCTTGAGAATTTTAAATTATGTTATGTGATTCAGATAGGTACTGTGTGATATATCAATTTTGTGGTCAATCAGTAGGTACTAACAATGTTTTCAGAGTGACCAATCCTTTTATCTTTTGGTGAAATAAATCATCCCAAGGAAACAAGGTAGAACTGTGAAAATTCTGAAACTCTCTTTACCTCCTATGAGGAGATTCTATAGTAAATCAAGCCATCAAAGTCGAATTTGTTTAGATTTTCAGCTATAAATAGTTCTTCAGGTCTAATTTGCAATGGTCATGCAAAGAGCTGTTTGAAGAGGTTAGGATGACAATAAGATCTTCTGGTCTTTACCAAAATCATTTTGGGAGGGGAGAGTAACCTCTATTCTTAAAAAGTGGCTGCCTCTGACTTGATTGTTATGCAATGTTCCATGAAATTTTTGTATCTTCTATAACTGAGTAACATGATATGGTCTCCTGTTTTGACCATGTCATTTAAGCTGGTAAGAGAATTGATCATCAATTGATGACTCATCAGTGATATGTTGTTACAGTGTGTACATTGAGCCCAAGGCTCAATATCACATGCAAAAATAAGGCACTAGTCTTGTATGTCTGATTGAATCATCAATTTCACTACCTTTCCACATTTTCACAATCTCAATTTCTCGACCTGTACAGTGTACACCCACCCACTGAGTGTATTTACAAACTAGTCAAACAAATGATTAGTCAAACAAATGATGTCATTAACTAACAGATAGAAATAAGATAGGGAATGGTAGATCATCTAAAATACAATTGAATCACCATAAACATTGTGAATGTCCAGTACCACTCAGCCTCTTAACCACCACTCAAGCATATTCTTACATACTGCCTTACCAATGAAACACCTTCATTACACACCTAGGTGGCAAAATGGTACCACAGGAACACGACAAAAATTAGCCTCCATTAGCCTCCATGGAGGCTGAGTGGAGCCTGAGTGGAGGCTAAGTGGAGGCTAATTTCAAAAATTAGCCTCCACGAAGGCTAATGGAGGCATGAGGCTAATTTTCGAAAAATAGCATCCACTATGGAGGCTAATTAGCCTCCACCCAGCCTCCACTAGCCTCCACTCAGCCTCCATGGAGGCTAATTTTTGGTTTAGCCTCCACTAGCCTCCACTCAAGAATAAGCCTCCATTAGCCTCCACGGAAATTAAAAAAGTCATTTTTTGGATTCTATGGAAGCTATTTTGACAGTGCTAGTGGAGGCTATAGCCTCCAAATGGAGGCTAAAATCATGAAAAAACACAGATAATATGCTAGCCTCCACAAAATTAAATTTACCTTTGTCATGTTTTTACAAAAAGAGTACATTTTGTAACATAGACCAAAGTTTCTAATCCAGCTAGTATTAGGCACCACTCGGCCTCCAATAGAATCCACTCAGCCTCCACTAGGCTCCACTAGGCTTCACTCAGCCTCCACTAGGCTCCACTAGCCTCCACTAGGCTAGTGGAGCTAAGTGGAGCCTAGTGGAGGCTGAGTGGAGCCTAGTGGAGGCTGATTGGAGCCTAGTGGAGGCTGAATGGAGCCTAGTGGAGGCTGAGTAGAGCCTAGTGGAGGCTAGTGGAGGTTGAGTGGAGCCTAGTGGAGGCTGAATGGAGCCTAGTGGAGGCTGAGTGGAGGCTAGTGGAGCCTAGTGGAGGCTAGTGGAGCCTAGTGGAGCCTAGTGGAGCCTATTGGATCCTAGTGGAGGCTAGTGGAGGCTAGTGGAGCCTAGTGGTGGCCAGCGGAGCCTAGTGCTCTAGTGGAGGCTGAGTGGAGGCTAGTGGGGCCTGAGTGGAGCCTAGTGGAGGCTGAGTGGAGGCTAAGTGGAGGCTAGTGGAGGCTAAGTGGAGGCTAGTGGAGGCTAAGTGGAGGCTGAGTGGAGCCTAGTGGAGGCTGAGTGGAGCCTAGTAGAGGCTGAGTGGAGCCTAGTGGAGGCTGAGTGGAGCCTAGTGGAGGCTGAGTAGGGCCTAGTGGAGGCTGAGTGTAGGATAGTTGGAGCTGTCTGAAAGTTTGAAGCTATATATTGTTTTTCACATTAGTACACATAAATCACCATTTTCAGCAATAAATTTTGTGTTTTGTAGGCTCATTGATTTAGGCTCCACTCAGCCTCCACTCAGCTTTAGCCTCCACAAAAATGACTTTTTAAATTTCCGTGGAGGCTAATGGAGGCTAATTCTTGAGTGGAGGCTAGTGGAGGCTAGTGGAGGCTAAACCAAAAATTTAGCCTCCATGGAGGCTGAGTGGAGGCTGAGTGGAGCCTAGTGGAGGCTGGGTGAAGGCTAATTAGCCTCCATAGTGGAGGCTATTTTTCGAAAATTAGCCTCATGCCTCCATTAGCCTCCGTGGAGGCTAATTTTTGAAATTAGCCTCCACTCAGGCTCCACTCAGCCTCCATGGAGGCTAATGGAGGCTAATGAAGGCTAATTTTTGTCGTGTTCCTGTGGTACCATTTTGCCACCTAGGTACCATTTTGCCACCTAGGTACCTCTCTTCTTTGTACCTTGGGCTCACAATTAGGAGCGTATAAGATATATTAATTAATTAATTACCTCTCTTCAAACCTCTGTAGTACTCTCACTAATTCCACCTACTAAGACTAAGACACACCTACCTCTATTCAAACCTTTCTAGTACTCTCACTAAGTCTAGCACAACTCAACCTGTTGGCTCAGATCACAGAGTTAGAGGGACAGGCTTATCAGCCACACTTACCACGGGACCCAGGTAGTCAATATTTGGAGGGCACCCCCACTCATTTGCAGCTCGAAAAGGTTAGTACCACCTGGTACCTAGTAAGGGGTTCTACTATCAAGAAGTGCAGGCAGGTTCCAGTAGAATGCTGAACTTGGAGCGTTTCTATCAAATCCCGAAAGGGAATAGCAATGGTGTGTGGATTTTGCACTAAAAGAAAGGTGTGAAAAGGATACGAATGGAATATTGGCATCTTGATTATAGTAGGATGCTACCCTATCCTCCACTGTGCACCATTTTTCCTAGTTTGCAAAACAACCCTCCTAATTTCCAATGTTGTGTGCTAGGGATGGGTGAAATCCATCTATCTTGTTCATCTATATCACCCATGGAACAATTGCATTGTGAAGAGTTGAAACCACAGCTATATACAGAATTAACGTTCAGAGAGCAAATATAATGCATAATGCAGGCATGTAATGTCAAACAGTTTGAAAAGGCCAAGGCAAAAAAACAGTGTTTAAGTGTTTTTGGCAAGATCAGCAAGGAGGTATGTGGCAATCCACATGTGGCGCGCGCGAGGGGGTCAGGCAACGCCTGGCAAACCCACTTAATCAATACCAGAGCCATCATTTCCAGGGGCTATGGAGCTGAAGCGCGATTTCCTAAACCCTGGCCGTATATGTCAGGCGACGTCAGACAAGGCCTTATAGGCGTACTTCTGAGGAAGTGCGACGCGCAACGCGAACAATTATTTATGTGTTTAGCAACCTTGGTTAGCAGACGCCCCTGGTTACTGGTTAGGAGAATAGGAGACTAGACGCCGCGCCGCGCTTTTCTTTAACCAGAGCAGAAGTTTCGATACGACACCCCCATGGCCGCGCGCCCGCGCCTTGCTAAACACGTATATCACTGAAACTGTGGTTCGCGCTTGCACTAACCAGCGCCCTGGTTGATCGCACACGGAGTGGGCGGCGCGACGCCCCTGGTTAGGGGAAGGTTCGCGCGCGCCGCGGTGCGCGTACACACCATCTAGGGTCCTGGTTAGGGCAACGCGCGGGGAATAGTTCCTAATGTCGGCTGCATAGTTTCCTTTCGCCTAATTACCAGGGGTGTCGATACGGCACGCGCTTGCCGTATACGTGTTTAGCAAGTGTTAACGTGTTTAGCAAATTCCACATTCCATGCCCATATTAATAATATATTATTTTACGAGAAAACCCGTTGGGTTTTATCTTTCATTGGACGTATAGTCAGTTGGACGTACAATAAATTGAACTGGGGGTAGGGGTGCAACGTAACGAAATTACGAAATATTTACATAGGATTTGATTATGAATCAAAAATATTGCAGTTTAGCGTTTGTAAATTAATCTTTAGGACAGTAAGTAAGAAGAACTCAAGAACATTGGTTTTCTCATCCAAACTTGATGGATTTCTCCCATCCCTGCGCGCAACACTCGGAGGTTTGGAGGGTCGTGTTGCGGAAAACCTTGCGTGCGCGGCGGAGGGTAGGGTAACATCCTACAAATCCAAACTTCAGATTCGCAGAAAAGATGGGCAACAAATTTGAATCCAAGCTCATTGAATCAAAATTGACCGCATTTTTATCTGTAACTATTTACTATTTAGAACCCACTTCTAACTTGAGCAATTATAAATATCTCCTTCTGTCGCATCCCCGCAAAAACCATCGAAACTACGAATATCTTCACATGGAAGAATTATCGCTGATTTTCACAATGAAACAAAATGCTCAAGTCTTACCTTTTCTCCTACAATAGTGATTAGAGTTGATAGTCTTCTGTCGTAATCTGTTTACTTCCCCTAACCAGGGGTGTCGCTGGTTTGGAGCAAGGCGCGGCGCGCGCGTAAAACTAGGGATCTGGTTAGAGCAATCTGTTTACCAAACTCGAAAATTCCATTGAGAACGTAATTTATGACTTAAAACAGTTGAAACGTTTCCAAAGTACACAGTAACGAAATGGCTGATTCTTCGTTAAAATGCACGTGCAGTTTTTGCGTGCAATCACCAATAACCATAGCAATGATCACAACTGGTGAATTAAATCTTGCAGGGGCGGCTCGTATGGGTGTATGGGTGTTGAGTTCCCCTAACCAAGGGTGTCGATACGTTTAGCGCTTGCCGCGCCGCGCACTCCGTGCGCGTAACCAGGGCCCTGGTTAGGGCAAGGTGTTGAGATACACCCAAAGCAGATAAGAAGAAAATAAGAAGAAAAGATCAAAAATAAAAATCTATTTTTTTTTCTTTCTTCCATAGTCACGCGCGCGGCGCACACTCGCGGAGAATACCAAATCATTAAAAAAAAAAAGCCGCGCATTAAATTCGATTTATTCTTGCTCGAAAATCGAGCGCTATTATATGGGTGTAACGCGCACACCCAAAATCAGGGATTTTACGTGTAAGTTGCAATGATCTCTTAGCGGCTCGTCAAATCTGGGTGCGTAGTGTAATTTTACAATAGATGGGTGCGAGCGTACACCCATGGTTTGGCGGGAAACTTTCGAGGAAAATTCTGGTAGAACTCTGCAATTAGCGCCATTTCTCTTGCGTCTGCTTGAATTACGTCACTCTTTTCTTTGTAGGCATTTAACTATCGGCATATGAACGTTATTTTCTAAAACTTTAAGATTGAATCCACGAACTATATTTCCGTACTTACTTTATTTGAACACGAAATTGAAGTAAGTTTTCTGAGGATAAACGATGAAACTTTTCGCAAAATTAGTTGATTTGAAGGTGATCGGCATTTAAATCTTCAGATCATGCATTTCAATATCATTTTCGATTTTGTTTGTCAATCTTCATCATACCTCCATCTTCATCATCTTCTCCACCTTCATAAAGACCATACAAGAGCACAAAACCACTTAGCAGCACGTGAGTACATAATATTGGTGATATTTATTCAGGTCCGTCAATTTCGAAATATGATTTACAGTACAGTGTGATAAAATGTCGATGTGATATCCTTAAAATTGAGATTTTAGCGTCGAAAAATTCGCTTATTTTTGGATAAATTTGACAATTTTAGACCATTTTCATTGCACAATTGAAGAAGAAAATCGTCGGGTCCGCCTACGGCGTAGGCCTCCGGCAGTTGGGGGGCCCGCCCCCCAAACCCCCTGAGTCCCTCGAACCCCGGTACCCAAACCCCCATTCCTCCCACCCCCACGAGCCGCCCCTGAAATCTTGAACTCGATATTGTTTTTCGCGATTTCTTTTCCAACCTTGAGCATTAATTATGGAAAATCTAAGGACTAAATTCAAATAAAAATCATGCTTCTCTAGAGGGAATTTATTTTTCTACTACCCTGCAAAAAATCGCGGGATTTCAACTCCGTTTTTAGCCGGCGTTTGGGTTGCGCTAAGCACGGTGCTTCAACTGCCTTAATCCTTTATAATAATGATGTTATTACTAGAAAGGCCCGTTGAGCCTGCTAGATAATACAGGACCACATAATAAGCTCTCAAAAAGTTTATGAAGGAGCAGAATTTACCATTATTTGTTGGTTACCAATTAAAGGATCCCCCATCTTTATCACAGGCAATACAATGAAACAGTAAAACTCTGTAATGAAATGAATGGATGAATATGAATCGAACCCTTTCACATAACCACGCTAATCTACTGACAGTTTCGGAAAACTATTCCGTCTTCAGGATCTCCGTTTGGATGTTAGTCATCCTGATCAATTGGATCATAAATTTAAGAGTTGAAATGTGAAACACACAATGAATGAAGGTGAAAACCATGTGAACTGAATGCTTTAATACAATTGAATGGAATATGCTAAAAAACTAACATCAAAAAATGTGATACCTACTGAACTTTGAAAATGTATATGAAAACATTACGAAATGAACCTATTATGGTACATGTGGATGTGACAAACCAAAAAAATTTTTCAGTGTCGCTGGGTTTTTATACCCAGCGATCGACGACACATAGAACTGATGGAATCAATAACTCCACCAGGGATTTCTTTGTTCAGCCCAAAAGGCCTCATAGTCATGAGTCTGTTTGCCCACTTATTTTCAGCTGAATCCAAGTTTCGTGGGCCAAGTTCAAGAATAGTGAATGTGTAATTGCTATTGAAAGCCTCGGGTGAGTTCTGCCTATGAGATTCATGGAGATGCTGGACCGTGCAAGTTTTGATCATTATAATTTGCTTGTATGATGAATTTAAATCTGAAAATTAAAACCAATGATCGTACTCATACTAAACGTTGAATCAAAGCATTGATTTACGCCAAGAGCAGTATTCCAATATCGCAATGTGCTATGCCCAAATTCGATTCAGTTTGATTTTGATTTTGTTCAATCTTAAACTGCTGTAAATTCACATTTTTCCGTTACCATCAACTCAGCACTTATTTAAATCGACCGATGTCTGTCACAGATTTATGAAGAGATGCTAACAGAAATAGCCTCCACGATGCCAGCCATACCCGTTCTCTATTTCCAGATCTTGAATTTCAAATGAAAAACAGTAAACATGTCTTTCTTTCAAACGCTAAAATGCAGCAATCAACAACGTATCAGAAAGCACTCGCATAGAACTGATAATAATCTGCACGTTCAGAATATCTGTATCCATGATACGGCGCGACTTAGCCCAGCTTTGCCTTCGTTTCTCAAAGGAAATTAAGAAGAAAGGCTGAGAAAAATAAAGACAAAAGTCTACATCACAAAATAATGTTTGAGGAAATCCGGGCAGAGACTACCATCATGGCCAATCTTAAAAAGAAGCAATACTATAGTTCACTGCTAGAAAAGAACAAAGGTAACATCAAGGCAATTTACAATGTTGTTAACCGTGAGTTGGACAGGAAACAGGATCACATTCTTCCTGAGGCTCAGGATATAGCAGTGCTCAGCAAAAAGTTCAATGAATATTTCAATGAAAAGATCGAGAACATTCGTGCTACCCTACCTTCTATAAGTAGTTCCTGTTATTCCGAGCCTCAACCTGTTTTCTCTGATGGCTACTTGAATGAGTTTTCCCCATGCACTGAAGGTGAGCTCAGAGACATCATCCAATGTAGTGGAATCAAATGTGCACCATCTGACTTCTTGCCAGAACACTTAGTCAAAGAAAACATAGACACCCTCATTCCACTGCTGTGTAAATTGGTCAACCAATCACTATCCACTGGTTCAATGGATGGGTTAAAAATTGCTGACATCATCCCCACTTTGAAAGACACTAAACTAGACCCAAATGATTTCAAAAACTTCAGACCTATATCTAATCTTTCCTTCTTAGGTAAGCTTATTGAGCGTGTTGTCCTTGAAAGACTCAATGTCCATCTTGATAAAAATAACATGAATATTCCTCAGCAGTCAGCATACAAGAAAAACTTTTCCACTGAAACAATCCTACTCAAAGTAACAAATGACCTATTGATTGCTTGTGATAAAAGATCAGCTACAGTGTTGATTATGTTGGACCTCTCAGCAGCATTTGACACTGTTGATCACAAGAAGTTACTTGAAATCTTGAGTAAAGAGATTAAAATCAGGGGAACTGCTTTGAAGTGGTTCAAGAGCTTTTTAATGGGTCGATCTCAAAGGACTAGGCTGGGGACCATCGTCAGTGACTCCATAGTGCTTCAATTTGGTGTACCTCAAGGCTCTGTGCTCGGACCAATTTTGTTTAACATTTACACCAGATCATTATACAAAACAATTGAAAAGACTGGGTTCATGATTCATGGGTATGCTGATGATCAGCAGGTATATAAGACATTCAGTCCTAGTGAACAGGCTGATGTACTTAACACCCAAGTCAGGAACTGCTTCAACACTGTTCAAAATTGGATGATCGACTTTTGCCTGCAACTGAATCCTGGCAAAACTCAAATCATGATCATTGGACCTCCACATATCTTGAATCAGATAAACATTGGTGGTATAATTCTTCCTGGTAATATCTGTATAAGATTCACATCAAATGTGCGAAACCTGGGGATCACAGTTGATAACAAACTTTCTTTTAGCACTCATGTTACTGCTCTCAAAAAGGACTGTTTTCGCCTCATCAGAAATGTGGTCAAAAAACGATTCATCTTTTCAAATGATCAGATGAAGCTTATTGTAAATAGCATTGTAGCCTGCAGATTGGACTACTGTAACTCTCTTTATTTTGGACTCAATGATAGCCTGCTAAACCAACTTCAGCTTATTCAGAATGCTGCTGCTAAAGCTGTAGTGGGACTCTACAAGCATGACCACCTTGGTGAAACTTTAAAAGAGCTGCATTGGTTACCAATAAAATACCGTGTTCAGTTTAAATTACTTTTATTGGTTTATAAGTGTCTGAATGGTCTGGGACCTGATTATTTAATGAGTATGTTTAGGTATGCTGACTTTAATCATTCTATATATTTACATGAACCTAGAGTACTATCACACTATGGTGAACGTTCTTTTCAGAAAACTGGGCCTAAACTCTGGAATTGCCTTCCTCTAGAACTAAAAAGTTGTTCTAATATTGATATTTTTAAATCAGCACTGAAAACACATTTGTTTAAGATGGCTTTCAACAACTAGGGTACTAGCATATCCTAGTAATTTTTAATGTTATTTCCTTGGCTGGTTTTAATGCTATTTCCTTGACTGGTTTTTATGTATATTATAGGTAGGTATCCTTTTAATTTATTCAATTCTCGAGTTTGCAATTTCCTGTATATAGTACGTTTGTTTTGGAATGACAGTGCTTATTTCTAATTTAAATTCTGTTAACTTATTATCTTAACTTATGTATTTAACTTTATTATGGATTTAATACTGTTGCACTGTCATATGTACTTTGCAAGTAATGTTTTTCGTGGCACAGCTGTGCATTGAAATAAGTTGATGTGCCACTATAATATAAAAGTCTAAATTATTATTATTATTCTCTTGATATCTTCTTGAGTTCTTGGCAAGCTCAAATTTAATTGTATACGGAAGCACAGACAAACATTATTCACGTGTGACTTTGCTTTATATATAAGATTTATTCTAATTGCATGTTGAAATACACCATTCACTATGAATGTCTTGTGCTTTCTCAGTCAACGTATTTTTATTATTATATTTGACACTCTTTGGAGATTTTTGAAAAATTCAAGTTTTTTAATTTTTATAATATGTTGAAAGACTGTCATGTGGAGCTCTCCTCAATTCGCACCCTTGAGGTAAAGTTGCTAGTTAACTGTTGCTAGTTAACTGTTGATTTTAATGTTGCTTTGGTAATTAAGTAGTTACTATTATCAACATTTTCATTTTTGTATAACGTTTTATTAATATCTCTAATTGTTTGAATTAAAAAGAAATCTTTCTTCAAGACATCAATCTGCAAGACTTTTCTCCAACTCCGTACTTGAACACCAACATGATTCCTTTAGGTAATGCAATGTGGAGAGCAGTAGGATCTTAATGAGTCACACCAAGATAAGTGGTGTGCAGGCATCTTCAGCTCTTCAGTCCAATACCTACCTCAGCTTTTGGGGTGTTTAAATTGCGAGAGCTTTTTATGAGGTAGGCCCCCCAGCAGTCACTCCCTGGTACCAGGGTATAGCACTGCCAAGTGTAGTGACCACCTGCCTGAATGAATCTGAAACTTGCTCTTTGGTCTTTGTCTTTACTCCAAGCACCAAGAAGAGATATTAATTAGACGTGAGGGGAAGTAGTGAGGAGTGAAGGGAAGTAGTGAGGAGTGAAGCGAAGTAGTGAGGAGTGAAGGGAAGTAGTGAGGATTGAGGGAAGTAGTGAGGAGTGAGGGAAGCATGCAAATAGTGAGGAGTTGAGACGTAAGGACATAGGGGGTACTGAGAGAGGCGGAGAAGAGTGGTGTCAGTCAGATAATAGAAGAGTGTTGACAGTAGAGGATAAGTGGTGTCAGTCGAGGATAAGCGGTGTCAGCCAAGGATGAGTGATGCCTGTCAGAGAAGAGTGGTGTCAGTTGGAGAAGAGTGAGGGGAAGTGGTGAATAAATAATAAATATAAATAAATCAAAAGTACTTATTACACGCTTAGACACTTACTAATAAAACCTTCGGAAATAGTGAGGAGGGGACCTAGTGAAGAGGGGAAGTAGTGAAGAGTGGATCAGTGGAAGTAGTGAGTAGTGAGAATGGCGTTAGCCAGAGAGAAATTCAAGTAGTGTCAGCCGGAAAATAAGGGTGTCAGTCGAGGAAGAGTGGTGTCAGTCGAGGAAGAGTGGTGTCAGGAAGAGCGGAGTCAGCTGAGGATGAGTGAAGACTGAAGAGGGAAAGAAGTGAATAGGGGAAGTAGTGAGGGTAAGTAGTTAGGAGTGAGGAGAAGTAGTGAGGAGTAAGGGGAAGTAGTGAGGAGGGGACACAGTGAAGAGGGAAGTAGTGTTAGCTGGAGAGAAATTCAAGTAGTGTCAGCCGGAAAATAAGTGTGTTAGTCGGAGAAGAGTGGTGTCAGTCAGGTAGCCACAGGCCCACCCTAAGATGCTAGGTTATTTCGTCATTCAGGCTCACTTTTTCGACCACAGGCCACATACTTAGTCCTCGATGGGAGGCCCTTTTAACAGATTTTAAATTTGACTTGGTGCCTACCCTCAAAACATCCCAAATGCTACATTATATAACCCAGAGAAAAATATATTTCATGTTTTGTGTTGTAAAAATTTATAATTGAATTGACTTTTTAGCAGAAACTTGATCACAGAAACAGGCCCATTTGAGATGTCACAAGCTCATTTGAGATTATACAAGCCCATTTGAGACAACACTGGCCAATGTTTGACAATGTTTGCCCATTAATTGATATATCACAGGGCCCATTTGAGACATAAAAAGGCCCAAATAGACCACACAGACCGGTTTGAGACAAAACAGGTCCATTTGAGACATCACAGGCCAATCTTTGACATTACAGGCCCAAAATTTCACCAACCCTAACCCCTTTTTCCAAAAACTCCTCGGATTTCGAAATTTAAAACAAGATTTTGAAATCCAGTAAAAATCGTTCTAAGATGCAAGCCACCAGTTCATCCAGGAAAGAAGAGTGAAGGGAAGTAGTGATGAGGGGAAGTAGTGAAGAGGGAAAATAGTGAGGAGGGGAAGTAATAAAGAGAGAAAGTAGTGAGGAGTGAGAATGGTGTTAGTCAGAGAGAAATTCAAGTAGTGTCAGCCGGGTGTCAGTCTGAGAAGAGTTGTGTCAGTCAGAGAATAGGAGAGTGGTGTCAGTCGGAGAATATAAAAAGGTGTTGTCAGTCAAGAATAAATTGTGTCAGCCCAGGAAGAGTGATGCCTGTCAGAGAATAGTGGTGTCAGTTGGAGAAGAGTGGTGTCAGTCAGAGAGTAGAAGAGTGGTGTCAACCGGAGAATAGAAGAGTGGTGTCAGCCGAGGATAAGTATTAAGTAGTGTCAGCCAAGGAAGAGTGGTGTCGGCCGATGAAGAGTGATGTCTGTCAGAGAAGGGTGATGTCAGTCAGATTATAGAAGAGTAGTGTCAGTCAGAAAATAGAAGTGAGGAGTGAGGGGAAGTAGTGAGGACTGAGGAGTGAGGAGAAGTAGTAAGGAGTGAAGGAAATTAGTGAGGAGTGAGGGAAGTTGTGAGGAGTGCAGGGAAATAGTGAGGAGTTGAGAAGTGAGAAGGTAGGGTCTTTTTTGACAGCCAAAAATAACCAAGACACTCAAAATCCACCTTAGTCGACTTTATAATTACCATAGGACTTAAAATACCTCAATTTATGACAAATTTGCCCAAAATAATTTTTGTTGAAATTTTCATTTTTCATGGATTTTCTGAATCATGAACGTTTTGTCAATATACTGTTACAAATTGCAAAAGATCTTTTTCCAATCTTGCTGGGATCTTTTAAGCGATCTTTCACAAATTTTTCACCCAATCTTTTCAGATCTTTTCACGCACAATTTCTGTACTCTTTCAGACCTTTTCCGATCTTTTGCCTATCAAAACATAAAGAACTAAAACCTGTGCTCGGGCCCAAATAAGACAGGGTGCCCTTAATTTGACCGAGTTTTCTCGGTTCTGATCATACTTAAATAAAAGAATAAAATTAATTGTTTTTGCATCTATACTGTGAAAGTTATATGTGTACTGTTGTCAATTTTAGGGGAAATTTTTTGCATTTGTGGGTAATTTTATAACTAAAAGCCCCAAGTATATTTACAAATTTCACTCTTATGCCTGCAAGGATCGACCGAGGCCTCGGCTCGGCCTCGGTTTTCACCGAGGATTGGGGTTTCACCGAGGCCTCGGCCTCGGCCTCGGTCAGAATTGCAAATCCTCGGAATGCCTCGGCCTCGGTCATTTTAAATCCCAATTCTCCTCGGCCTCGGCCGAGTTTTTATAGATTTGCCGAGGATTTAACCGAGGAATTTTAAAGGAAAATATCCATATTTGATAGCAGGAAAACCTGAATTTTATTTGAAAAAGGCCCAAAATAACTAGTATGATTTATTTGAAAGATCTTGAAACATTTGATGAACTGTGGCCATCATAGAAGTCAAAAAACTGACGTCCTTTATTTGACTAGTCTCGTCAAAATATGAAAAAATGGGTAGGAAGAAATTTAGTCTATAATCTGATAATTGAATTTAGTCTTAGCCAAACGTCTGCCTAGGGGGGCTGCCCAATACCCATGCTTAAGCAGTTATTCAGACTTTTAAAAACTGCCTTGATTTTAGTGCGGCCATTGTCATCTGGATAGTACCTAGATATGCAAAAAATTAATGAAAACCTATTGGTTAAATTCAATTTCACTTACTCTGAACGTTTGGCTGCCGCACCATACCCCCATAAGCATTTAACATTATGTATAGTAGTTAGTTAGTTATTGCCATGATTTTAATTCGGCAGGTATTGTAAAATATTGATAAAATTCTATTCAAAGGAGCTTCAATTTAATTCACGTCTTAAGTGGCTGCCGTGATTTTTTTCGACCAAATCTCGTCGATAATGGGCAAGATTGAAGTGAAATCCTGTTAAGCACCAATCTAATCTAATCTATTATCTAATCTATAATCTAAACGTCTGGTTCTAGGGGCTGCCGCCTCCAGACCCCCGCCTAATACCGTACTTTAGTCGCTGCAGTGATTTTTCTCCGACCAGTCTCGTCGAAAATAGTCAAGAATTGAAGTGAAATCCCTATTGAGGAACCAATTTAATCTAATCTAAACGCCTGGCTTCTGGGGGCTGCCGCCCCCAGACCCCTGCCTAACACTGTAGGGACTGTGGTACTTACGTTGCTGCCGTGATTTTTTCCTTGAAGAGTCTTGTAGAAAGTAGTCAAGAATTGATGTGAAATCATACTGAGGTACCACTTTAATCTAATCTAAACGTCTCTGAGGGTTGGGGCAGACCCCTGCCCAGCATTGTACTTACGTTGCTACCATGATTTTGCTTTGAAGAGTCTTGTAAAAAATAGGCAAGAATTGAAGTGAAATCCTTTTGCTCTTTTGAGGCACCAATTTTCAATCTTATCTGAACGTTCATTTGTGTGGGGGCTACCGCCCCTAGAACCTTGCTAACTGTTGTCAAATAGGAAGCAACGCCAAACCTTAAGCACTAAATTTAGGCTACAGAAGTGAAAGAAGTCGAAATAGACAGATGCCTGCAAGACCAAATTTTATAAGCCTTTGTCTTGTATTATAGGTATTCTATCTTTCTATGAACATACAAAACAATACCTATTACCTACTAAAAAGGGTCAGTGGTGTAGTGGTATCGATTTGATCACAGGATCCAAACATCCTGAGTTCGAATCCCGGTAAGCACGACTAAGCTAAGGGTGAGAGATTTATCTCGAGCCTATGCAGCCTGACAGTTCACTCAGCCGAGTGTACAGGAAACTGTGCGGGAGGGTTAAATGAGGAGCTGCCCATTGCAGCGAAGTCTCGGGCGAATAAAGTACGGATTACACTTCCTTAATAACCGTCACTTGATTACTGGCTTGACATTGAATCCTTCGATTCCTGTCATTACTGTACGGCTATTGGAATAAAAGTAAAACCTTCAAAAATTAAAAAAAATAGTATACTATGCTATATCATGCTCGATGAGGTCTCATACAGGTCCCTTGCAGGAAATGTGCTTGCATTTGTCCAGATAAGATAAATAATAAGTACAAATAATGCAGTTAAGATCTACGGTCCACAAAACAATTTCAATTACCTTAGGAGGTTTATTTATAGGAGGTTTATTTATAAAAGGTTGTAATTTGGGGGATATTTCAGAAAATCCCCATTTTTTCATACACCATGGCAGTTCAAAATGACGTCATTATCATATGATAACAAGAGTAATGATTGAGAAAATCTCCATGTTTTCAACTTACCAAAATTTTATCTCATATAAATACACCTCCTAAAGTAGTTTTGAATTTTTCCAACAAAACGGTGCAGCTGTTGGGCCAAACGACAGGGAATGTCCTTTGGCCCAAATACAGGCTTTGATTTTGTGATGGTTGGCCAGCTGTCTGTACTAAATGAATACTCTCGACACGAATCGAACATATTGGCCCAGCATTTAATGAAACATGCCAAGGGTATGTTATCAATCTCATCATTCCGGTGCAGTAGACGATATATAAATAATTTTATACTACTGTATATATGTTGATTGTAGAGTTGCCAAGAAAATAAAAATTTAGTTTTATTGAAAAAAATTTAGTTTTATTGTGGTGATCCGTTCAAATTGTTGAAAATATCCACCAAAATCCTCGGCCTCGGCCTCGGTGCAAATTAGGGCACCGAGGACTCGGCCTCGGCCTCGCGCTCGGTCAAAATTTTAGATCGTCGTTTTCCTCGGCCTCGGCCTCGGTTGAAATTTCAGATTTTCGTTTTCCTCGGCCTCGGCCTCGGTCAGAAATCTGCCCCTCGGTCGATCCTTGTATGCCTGTATAAGCATCGATTTCTTCATTGATTCATAATATTTTAATATGAAGGGTATAACATTCAAAATTTCAAGAGATATCTCAAAATTTCCTGCAGTCTGCACAGGAATCTAGATTCTTGAAGATCTCAATCCAAATTCTTGGAGCATCCAGATGCATGTGCAGAATTTTTTTTAGAGTTATCAGAATAAAACAAAAGTTCAGAATAAACCAAAAGTTTATTTCGCATTTCTTTATACACGCCTAAATACTGAATATATACAAAATATGATAAAAATTCTGGTTTCAGGGTAATATTGAAATCAATATGGATTAGAATATTCTAATAAAGGGATTCTGGTTTTCAGGGTGATAGGGAAACTCTAACATTAGGAGCATACAGATGATAGGGTTCTGATATCAGGTGTAGGGAATTGTATAACATTAGGACATTAGAAAATTCTAACAAAGTGATCAGGAGTAAAATTTCTTTGATTTTGACTTAGCCCACGCCTTTAGATGACCTCCTACCCAGTGAGGGTAGGCTTACAAGTGCTGGCGAAACGCAAGGTCGCAAGGCTGGAGGCTTATTGCTTCCTTTAAATGTACCAGCACTTGAAGCTAGGATAGTCTTTGTTTCTAGTATATATCATTATAAGAATATTTTATTGTGTTTGTATAATGTAGGCGAAGTCAATTTTCTTGAAATGGATGAGTTTCAAACTTTTTCAACATACTTAATGTTAAACTCATTAAGTTACATAATATCAACTTATTAAGGGGGCCGGGGGGGGTCCGAGGTCGATTTTCGTTTTTTTGTTGTTTCTGATAGAGCTGAACGCCAGCTACTAGTAGGTTTTTACCGCATCAAAAAATATTGCTCCCAGCCGAAGTTATAAAATTTTCAAATCGCGATTTCGCCTGTAATTACAGTGCGCGCGCGAACTTACGACGCGATTTGCCGAAAATCAACTTTAAAATCTATCTCCTCCTACATCTTTTGGGGAAAACCCTTGAAACGTGGTAGTTATGTTCTAGGGCATAAAACTAAACTTTCATGCGAGCCGATTTTTGATTTAGGCCTCAGAAGTGAAAATATGACATTTCAAAGTTGGCTCCCGTCCAAAAATTGAGGAAAAATAGGCGCTGGAAAAATTCAAAATACGATATTTTCACTTTTAAGGCCTAAATCAAAAATCGGCTCGCATGAAAGTTTTGTTTTATGCCCTAGAACATAACTACCAAGTTTCAAGGGCATACCTCAAAAACTGTAGGAGGAGATAGATTTTTAAGTTCAAAAAAATTGATTTTCGAGAAAATCGCGTTTAAAGTTTGAAAACCAGATTTTTGGACGTCTTTTACTATAATGAAATTTTTCTTACATCAGAATAATGTTGTAGGTACTTACGGACTGATATTACGCTCTGGTAAGCCTTTTTATGCACATTACTTACTAATTTTGTGCATTTCGGTATAATTTTCGGCTGAAACTCGGCCAAAAACTGGCCGATTTAAAGGTAAAAATTGGTAAAAATTGGATAAAATTGGATAAAATTGGATGAAATTATCAATTTATATCGGATTTTTTTTGTATAATATTATAGATTCAAAATATGGTGCAAAATACGATGGAAGCTTCAAAATTATTAACTAGTGTATCTATTCTGCCGCTTTTTCAAAAGAGGGGGTAAGCGCCATCGACATGTTTTTGAGATATTACAACTTTTGTGTTTGTAATTTTTAAGACCTTTTAATTCCACCAAATTTTCTTTAATTTTAGGAACAATGCTAGCTGAAACTTAGACTTAAATTTTAGTACCAATTTCAACTTGATAAGATGAACACAAATATCATTAAAATGGTTTTGCAAAAATTTCTGCTAAATTTGAATTTTCACCTTGGACTTACCTCTATTCTGAGAAAAGCATACACTTACCTCCCCTTTCTTGAGGAGAAAAATGACTGAAGATCTAGATATCTGGGGGTAAATCCACATTTTCAATTAAACTTAAAGTAGATGTGAAATGGTTTGTGTGTTTGTTTTTGGATTTACCCCAGTATGATGAATATTTGTTGTCATGTTAGCTCAAGAAAGGAGGTAACTGTACTATCATCCCCAAAATAATGAAATCTGATCAGGGGTAACTCCATTTCTCTCAGAAAAAGGGGTAACTGTGAGTTACTTCATTTTCTGAGACAATTGGTGTAGAAAATGCAGGAAAAATCTCCCAGATAGGTGGAATTACCCCCTAAAAGTGAAACTGAAACAGTAAAATTATGACAGAATTATTTTATCTTATGCAGCTCAGTGAGCTGATCACGATGATACCAAATTTGTGATTTTCGATTTTTTGGAGTTACCCCCTGTTTTGAAAAAGCGGCAGTATTGGAGCATGCAATGTTCAAACACAAGGAAATATTATTTATTCTTACTACAAATGATTTGAAACTGTCAATGGGAGCAGATTGTTATTTTGGGGTTGGCCACCCTCAACGAGTGGCCAATCCCTCAGCGAAGGTGGCAACTGAAGGCGAGTTGGAAGGCATGCCGTTCCAATTAGGACCCATCTTGTAAGTCCAATAATGCATGATCACAAGTGAGCCTTCATAAAGAAGCTGTAAATCAAAACTTAGATTTTAAAATCTACCTGAAATTGTATAACGAAAAATTGATTTTCAAATAATCTTGGTTTCAAATTAACAATAATTATTAACTATATTTCACTTCTAGCAAACATGCCAAAGGTACCTTCAAAGCAAAAGAACAAGAATTTTAAATTTAATTTAAAAAATGCACCACACCTCACACCATCACCAGCATCTCATAATTCACCCACCACACCTCAACCACCACTCACATCACTCACACCCCTCACTTCACTCCATGATCAGGTCAGTTCACAATTTTCCGATATAGTCTATCATTTGTATGTAATGCAATCATCATCACTTACTGATTGGCTACTACTAGGTATTTATATAGGGGGAGAAAATTACACTGTCAATCATCCACTCTGCTCACCAATTTACTGATATTTACATAATGAAAACTTGAAAGTATGAATACCTCGATATGAAAACGATATTATTTTCACTGTCAAATTTTGATACTTAGATTATGAACGAAATAGTTAAACACAAAACATTTATCGATTGTAACCCTTTTCAACTACGGTTTCTTTGTGACATTAGATTATGCAACTTAATAATACTCACGATCACAGGCAGCTGCCGTCTCCCAATCATCACTAACACCGGCCATGTCAGCTGCTACTGTATCCATCAGCTCCCCAATCTCAACTTCCAAACGGAAGTTATCATCCACATGCATACCCTCAGATGTATCAGAAACAAACCCCTTACATCTGATATCAAACCAGTCCCTAATGGATCTTGTCACATCAGTCCACAAGGCAACCTGCCAAGGTACACTGGAAATCAGCAAAGGTCCTGAGCACCAAGGAATATATGTGTCAAGTCTCATAAAATGTTCTGATTGTAGCTTCACCCACCAACTTCAACCTTCTGCCCATTTCCGGGAGGGTAAACCGATGAACATGAGGGCTGTATTCGCAGGGGTTATTGCTGGATATGACCTGACGTCCATGAACAAGTTCTTGAGTATCATTGGGCTGCCAAATCTACCTGACAGTTTTGACTCAGTGTACATTACTGAGATATATGAAGCTTCGGTGAAAGCAGTGGAAGATCACTTGAAACTGAATAGGGCTAATGTGCTATTAGCAAATCCCTCTGGTGATATTCCCGTTAAATTTGACGGGACTTATCAGACAAGAGGATACAGTAGTAAAGTGGGGGTTATCTGGGTGAGCCATGCTGATACAGACCAAGTGTTAGACTTTGTTATCCAGAACAAAAAATGTTTCACATGTGATCAGTTCTTGGGCAAGGATAAGGAAGTCCCAGAGCATGATTGCATGGCTAACTATTCTGGGAGTTCAACAGAAATGGAACGTAAAGCTGCAGTTGAAATGTTCCAACGCTCTGAAAAGTTCAATCTTCGATACAGGACTTTGGTTTCAGATGGAGATTCGAAAGCGTATATTGATGTTTTTTCAGTTTATGGAGTCTGTGAGCAGTGTGAACTGTTTAAGAAGAAGTTCACGAACGTGGCTGATGCGTCATTTACTGAATGGGTGAAAAGTGAGGAGTACATGAAGTGGAGTGAAGATCATATTGACAAACCCAGCTGCAAGGTGGTGTTCAAGAGAGACTGCATCAACCACATTTCCAAGAACTTTCGTAAAGATTTGGAAAATCTAGCAAAATCTGGAACCAAAGTCGAGGGGTTAGCCAGCATCAATAGGTCGAAGAATGCTTTGGGGCAAGCTGCCATTACTAGGCTAAGTAAGCGGTACAGGCAATGTATTTTCGAGGGGAAGGTACCTGGAAATAGTTCTGAGGCTGAAATATCCCGTGGTGTAGGAAAATTAAGAACCAGTCTCTATGCAGCCCTATATCACTCCACACTGATAGAGGATCCCTCTGTTCGACATCAATACTGCCCAGATGGTACTGACTCCTGGTGTCCATTTAAGCGGGGAGTTCAATGGGAAGAAACAAAGCCCCACCATATTTCACCACTCCTCTTGCCTCTTCTGTTAGAGATCTTTCAGAAGCGAACAACTGAGAATTATCTCCGGAGAGTCATTCTAGGATATAATCAAAACTCCCTGGAGTCACTTAACCAACTTGTCTGGCTTCACACTCCAAAACACAAGTTCCATGGTTACAAGAGGGTCTTCATCTCATGTGCTCTTGCCATGCTTGAGTATGAACTCGGTCCATCTGGGTATTTGAAGATCCAAAAATGTCTTCATCTGGCCCCCTCTGCTGAACAACTCACTCATTTGAAAGGTTCATCATATCAGCGAGTCTTTCATGCCCAGAAGAAATGCAAGAAGGCTAAGAAGCTATTTGAGGATGCAAAGTCTGTGGCACAGAATGCACAAAGTGTTGTTGTTGATGATGAAGAAAATGATGAAGTAGAATCCAGTGGATACTTAGCTGGAGGGTGTGAGGTGCCAGGACCATCGGGACTCAAGGAGGGTCAGTCAACTGATATCAATTATGAAGGTTCATTTGTAGCTGTTGCCTATCCGGGGGGAGTTGATGTAGCTATGTGCAATGAAGATGACAATAAAGAAAATGTTGTTGTCAGTTACTATGAAAAATCCAATATCGGAGAGTACTACTCAATCTATGAACCTCCTTATATTGAAAAATCATCACGAGACAGAATTCTCATGAAATTGTCTCACCCTGTTCCCAAAGGGGTGAGGACAATCCGAGAACTGTCTCTGATGATTTTTGATAAAAGTGAGTTAGAGGTTGCTAGAAATCTATGGTCAATGCGGAGGAATAAGAATTAAAATGTTCAAATTATTGTTCTGTATTATAATGCTAATGTATCATGTAATCATGTATAATGTATAACGTATTAAGTATTATGTATAATGTACAATGTATAATGTATGATGTGTATGTATGTATGTATGCTAATGTATAATGCTAATGTATCATTTTTTCTGATAATTCATTCGTAAGTAATAAAACTAATAAGCTAAAATTCATTTATTGCGTTTTAATGTCTACTGATTGAAGGCTATCAACAATGGAACAAGTCAATGCATGTTAATATTCTGACAGTTGATGAATCAAACATTAAATTGAGAAAAATGCAGTCAAAGTTTCTAACACCAATGTAACGAGACAGTGAAAAGTGAGTTAGAATAGCTATTATAACACTTAAACGATCGTTTATGCCTTAGATATGGTTTAAAACGATTCTAGGAACGTTTTTACACAATTTCAATCAATGAAAAAAAAATCGATTTTTTTATGATTTTTGGTCAAATTTTTGGCCGGGGTGGGTCCCGAAAAGGGCCCCGAAAGTGGGCCAAGGAACAATTTTGTGCATTGAACTGCTTTTAGGTACTGCAGAGACAGGTTACTGTAGCATTTTAATTATAAAACAGTTTGATATCTTGATTCCAGGTCGTTTTTCGATGGTTTGAATACGAAATTGAGAAAATTGAGGTTAAAGTTCCTGGAGACAATGTAATTACACAGAGAGAACCGAGTTTGATGGGCAATATGGAGACAAAAATGATCAATTATGGCCCCAAAATCAATATAAATCGATTCTAGGGCCATTTCTAGACAATTTCGATCAATAAAAAAAATTTCGATTTTTTGATGATTTTTGGCGAAAATTGGGCCCAACTTGGGCCAAAAATGGGCCCAAAAATCGGACTTTGGAGTCAAATTGGGACCTGAAACCAACAAATTCTGTTAAAGTATAGATCAAAGGCCACTTTTAAGCAAAAAACCCAAAATCGATTTTCGGACCCCTTGGGACCCCCCCCGGCCCCCTTAAATAGGCAATATTATGTCAACAAACAAAACATTTTATGAATTTGGCTGAATGTTTCAATGTAACAAGAGACTGGGCATGGGGTTTTCATTTTATTGAATAAAACAAAAATTGAATAAAACAAAAATTGAAATTTCATGCCATTTAACAAAAACATTGAATAATTCAATATCAGAGCGAATATGGGATGGAATAATTAATTAATTGTTGCCTTAAGGTGGTTAATATGGTTTTTCTGGGCAAGGTTTATAGACTATTATGTATAATGGTCAACAATTATCCCATAGTGTAATCTTACATGTAGCCAATTATTACAAAGTCTGGGGGTATAGGAATCACACTTGTTGGGGCTATTGTGTGAACCGAAACAGAGAATGTAAGACTAAGTCAAGCCAATAGTTATATGTTAAGCAAGGTGAGGAGTTGATTCTAAGTGGCTACTGTGTAAGATTCACTAGATGGACAGTTTGAGGTGTTGGATAGGGTAGATAAAGTAAATTTTAACTAGAGACTTAAATGAAAATATTTATAAGAACTTTATTGAATCATAATTCACACGCATATTTACTTTCAAGCATTTACTTATATATAAACATACGAAATTATACTATATACCTTTCAAACTTACACAACAATACCTTTAATACCAAAACTATCACCTGGACAAGGACACCACCTGGACCTGAATTTGGGATAATGTGGTCGTCATTAGTATCTAGACGAAGTGGTTACTAGGTAGTTGCATGTGAATTCTGCAATTATTGAATAAGGTTTAGAAAAAGGTTTCGAAATAAGGTTTAAAATCTTATGCTCATTAGCATAAACGACTCAGCCTCAATCAGGGTGCTTTGAGGTTTTTGATGTTGAAGTCATGTGATGGGGAGCCATTCAACATCATCATGAGCATGCTGGTTTTCAAAAGTGCATTCTTAAGCCTGCCTTTAGGATCACTTAGACTTTTAGAGGGGTCAGGACAGAATTTTTGATGAAGTGTATTCCAGAGGATTGCCGATTGGTACACAAAGTGTCTGAGGGACTGGGGGGTTATCAAAGCACTTGAGGTGGCCCTTTAGAAAATTTAAAGAGTGAATGTATTGAAATGGGGCTTTGGAATTTAATAATTTTAAATATATCCATAAAGCAATGGTATGTATATAGGTTTTTGACAGTAAGGATTTTGTACTTTTTGAAGAGAGGTTTAGTATGTTCTTTCCTATAGAATTTTCTCCAAGGATTTGATCATGAATTGGTCGGGTACGGCAACAGGTTTTAAATTTATTGACATAAGCATTATAGTCACCAAAGAGGACCCTTATGCATTTTTTCTGTATAATAAATAGCTCTGAAATTTTCGCATCTGATATACCACCCCACACAGATATGCAGTATGCAAGATGGGATTCAAGAGAGTATGGTAAAGGCTAGGTGGAGTCCTCCGGAATACACTTCTTTATTCTAGAAAGAGTGGCAATGGCGTAATTAAGTTTTCGTTTGCATTCGAGGATGTGCTTATCCCAGTTTAGATCTTGGTCAATAAACACTCCAAGGAATTTTGTTTCAGCAACCTTTCTGATTTCTTTAGAATTGATGAACAATTTAAAATCATGGATGTTTTCAGAATTGTTTTTGTCTTAGGTTTGAAGTGTATATAACATTTTGATTGATTAATGTGCAATTTATTCAGGATCATATACTGATGTACTGATTTAAGTAGTAAGTTTGCTTTTAGAATATGCATCTTTTGCAGTCTTTCCAGTTATAAAAATGTTAGTATCATCAGCAAAGAGGACAAATTCACCAAGTTTGGAGCAATTTGAAAGGTCATTTATGTAGATTAGGAAGAGTAGTGGACCAAGGACAGATCCCTGTGGCACCCCAAATTGAATAGCAAGTTTTGTGGATTGGTGGTTCAGTACATCAGTATATTGACCTGTTAGTTAGGTATGATTTGATAAGAATGTGATGCTCCCCGTATTCCATAATGGTACAGCTTATCCAGCAGTGTTCCATGATCAATGGTGTCGAAAGCTTTACTCAGGTCAATAAATATACCAAGGACATGTTGTTTCTTGTTTATGGCTGATTCAATGTGTGCAATTGAATAGTTCAGTGCATGACTGGTTGAGTGAGACTTTCTAAACCATATTGATTTTGGTGGAGTATGTTTTGGGAAGTGAAGAAATTATAAAGTCGGGAATAGATAAGTTTTTCAAAGATTTTTCCAAATATAGGAAGTGTTGAGATTGGCCTATAATTTTCTATTGAGTCAGGGCTTCCTTTTTTGTATACTGGTGTAATTTTGCCCAACTTTCAGTTCCTCAGAAATGAGCCCAGGACATGAGGTCGTTAAATATTTTTGAGAGTGGCTTTGCAATTATATGCAAAGATTTTTAATGACTTTGACAGGGATATCACTTGCTTTGCCATTTTGAAAGTCCGAAATGATTTCATTAATTTCAAGTTCAGTGCAATCTTCAAGAAATATTGAGTTGATGTTTGCTGGCATTAAGAATTCAGTAAACGATTGGAAGTGGGACCTGTTAACACTTATTCCATCTAAGTCAGAGTTCAGGTCAGAGGCAATTGAGATAAAATACTTGTTGAAAGCATTAGAAATAGTTCTTTTGTTAAGGATTTTTCATTATTGATAACGAATGGAGGTTTTATTTGTTTTTATTAGAGCCCCTGAGCTCATTTATTAGTTTCAAGTTTTCTTGGGATCCTCCCTGCATTCCTGGAATTGAGAGCATTTTTATGATTGCTTGGCCTGCTTTATAATATGTTTCAATTTTTACGATAAGTACTGAAATTTTCGTGAAGTTTGCTGTTGCCTTCTGGATTGTTTTTGGTAATGGTGTTAGTCCATTCGGCTCTCAACTCATACTTTCGGTTTATCGATTCAATTATACCTTCAGATATCCATGGATTATTGAGGATAGTTCTTTTCGTGGTTTTAGGAACTGTAAGTTTACAACTACTGTCAAGACAGGAGTTATAAGTCTTGAAAAATTCACTGAAACTTTGAGGAGTTTCACTAAGCTTATTAGTAAGTTCATCAATAAAATTATTAAGGTTTTTATTACTGTAGTCAAAATATTGTGTTTGTTTCTCAGTCTTACATTGGCTTTCAGAACTGAGGTCTGAGAACTGGAATGCAGGGAGGTGGTGACTCATTTTATCACCTATTGTCCCTGAGGTATTGATATTGTGGATGTCGTTTGTGAAAATATTATCAATGCAGGATGGTTTTGTGCCAGGCCGTTCATGAGTATATGTGGAAATGAGAGGGGTATAACCTGCAGCCATGAAGGTATCTTCATATTTACTTAGCACATTTTTACTGAGTAGGTTTAGGTTGAAGTCACCCATTATGTACACATTATTGCTAGGCAGAGCTTCAAAGATTTTTTCCAGTTTAGCACAGAATTTATCTTTACAGCCATCATTGGGGCGGTATACTACTCCAAATGTGATGGAAGTACTTGTATCAGTTGATTGAAGAAAAAGGCACTCTATGTCTTCACAACATTCAGAAATATTTTCTAGGATTGTGACATTGATCGAATCATGGATATAAAGTGCAACACCAGTGCCTGATTTTTTGTTTTCATTTATATCTTGGTAGTACCCACTGTAATTAGGCAATTGGTAGGTGCAACCCACATTTGGAGCAGTATTTGTTTCAGCCAAACCAATTGCAGTGAATTTGTGATTTATGCACTTTAATTCAGCACTAAGAGAGTCAAAATTCGTGAAGTTACCATCAACATTAAGAAAATATGTCGACAGTAGCTTGTCACAGTTTCGTAAACCAGGCTTTAACCCACCTTCCTGTAAGAGTTGATTCAGTTCCTGGATACTATAGGATTTACATCCATCCAGGACATTGCATATTTTATTGGCATATTGATCAACATATTCATCATAATGTTTTTCTTCATCTGAATCCTGCCAGTGGGAAAAGGGGTTATAACGTGGTTCCAAATTTGGTTCACAGCCTGGACAAACCCATTTGTTAGCAACAAATGCAAAGTTTGATTTATTAAAACACTTGCTATGGATAATGATACCACAAGCTTCACACTCAGTAATAGGTTTGCCAAGGTTAATGTTCTTATTGCAGCAGTCACATTTTTCTCTAGCTATAACGCGATTGAAATCTAATTATCAAAAAATCCCTAAGGTGGCCTAGCATGGCCCCTACTCTGTGCCCTGTGGTGTCCCTGACCTGACCGAAAGATTGCCTCCTTAATCACACGCACAAACATAGCAATTCCCTTACTACCTAAGTGTATGGTGTCTCCTTCTCTTGAGAGGTTTAGAGCTAACAGTCTTTTTCTTATCTAAGAAGCTGTACAGTGGAGGCATTGTTATTTCAAGACGATGTTTGAACTCACTAGCAAATACCATAGTATTGAATTTACAAATGTATTCATTCATCTTGGGAATTCTACTAGGTAGCACAGGCATTACAACAATATTTGCAGAGGGATTAAGAGTTTTGATGTCCTCAACCTTGACCTTCAGTAAACCAACTAGTCGCTCAATATACCCATCAGGGTTTGTCTGGTCAACAGAGTCAGTGCGAAGGTCATTAGTCCCACAGGCTATAACAACATTAGCATACTCACAGCAGTCAGCAGGGTTGATGTTCTTGATCTTTGCAGCTTTAACTCGCTTACCAGGGTAGCTTTCCCCTACTTTGCCTTTACCACTCCCAAATACAATAGGCTTAGTATTGGAGTCTCCCACTAGAATAACACTCCTGGAACATTTTGAGTTGATTGTCCGTAGGGTGACTGAGAAGCGTTCACCACACGTTTCGACATCCATAATTCTGTGGTCATACCAAGCCTGACTAGCTCTTGACATTGAATAGAGGGAATTGTGTGATGTCACGTGGGTCTCAGTTTCTTCTGAGTGCTTTCCAGAGAAAATAATAGCTCTTGAGTCTCCAATGCTGTACGTGAATATGGGAGGATCCAGGTTGTAGCCCAATTCATCATCTGAGTGTTTGGGGAGAGAACTGGGAGGATCCCTGGCACTAGTCTTTGCGGGGTAGTGATTTACAAGGATACTGTTGGGTGTCAGGGCATCAGGTAATTCGTAGTCTGTTTTGATTTTCTGATAATTTTTGAAAGCAGGGTGGAATAGTTTCAGAGGTTGGAGGCTCACTTGATCCATTGTAGGTGTATTTTACACCGTAGCTGAGTATCGACCTGCCATTTTTTGTCCTGAAGAGATTTTGTTCTTGGCAAGCCTTTAGGTGTGTGAGAGTTTCTGTGATGTCACTTTCATCAAGGTAGTCTTGTTTGTCATCATAGATGGGTTTCTCATCACATTCACATGAAATGGCAGGCCCTTCTTCAGCTAGGGGGAACAAATGCATAGGACCTGCTGGAATTTGATATGGGGTAGACTCCCTGCTTTTGAATTTCGATATTTCTTCAGTCAGGTTTTGAAGTTGATTCTGTATAATGTTGACAGTCTCTTCATATTTTGGTTGGATCGTCGACTTTATAGACTCTGCCAATTTATCTGTAACATTCACAATGAATGAAGCTTTGGCTACTTCTGAGTGTATTGAGAGCTCATCCTTTGCACCCTTGTGAGTTGAAGGTCTAGGGAAGGGGCATGTGTAGCACCATGGACATGCCCAGTTCTTGGCTAGGGAGTCCAGGATTGGCTTTGTGAAGAGCTCAGTCTTCATTCCTGCACAGCCATTGTGCCAGCACTGTCCACAATTGCTACAGGGTATTATCCATGACTCGCCACCAGAAGATTTTGCGCAAGGGCATTGGTTTTTGTTCTTTTTCTTTTTTGGATCATGTGATTCACTGGTATCAGAGAGGCAAGGGCTCTCAATATCAATACAGCTGATATCGGGAAAGAAAGTCTTGGCAGTGGGGCTGCTTGCAAATTTATCCCCTTGTACAACAGCAGAGCTGTTGGCAGGACTGGATATACCTGTAGTGTTTGGAGTGTTTGGTGGTGCTATAACAAGTGAGGTGGGAGGACTACCAGGTAGACTGGCAGGTAAACTGCCAGTAGGACTGACTGTACCACACACAGAGGTGGCACGTGGACTAGAGCGTACTGTACGGGGTGCCTTAAAGACAGTTTCTGACTTCCTCCTCACTTCTGTTTTCTTTGAGTCTGCTTTGTTAACATTGACCATGTTGAGATTCGTGAATAAGAAACAGTAAACAATGAACATAGAGGCGGTGGGGGTGTAGCACATGGGGTTTCCTCCAAAGCCATCAACTAGACCACAGCACATCTGAAAAAGTATAGGAGTTGAGCAATGTACATGATGTTGTTGAGTCATAATACAATAAATACAAAATTTGAAAGTTTGAAACTTTTATGGGTTCATTGAACTTTTGGATTTTTGGGTTAATGAATTTGTATAGTTCATATAGAAAAACAATCATCTGCAAATGAACTGAGAAAGCAAGCTGGAGATACATTAACATGCATACATGTATTACACATTTGTGAATCATAAAAATTGATTGGTGATGGAACGAATGTGTGAAGTTGGTAAGATATTTTGTTGAAACAAAAAATTATTTCATTTTCATAAATACAAATTGTATATCTTGAGTCAAGTTCGAATCACAAAGAAATCCCTCTTCAAGACATCAATTAATCAATTTTTCAATAATAATTTGAAAATAAACTTCACAACATCCACCACAAAAAAGTTACACAATGCAATTTGAGAATGCCAATCCAGATAAGCCGTCCCAGCAGAATGCAGAGTTGCAGTTGGGGTTAGTTTAGATGATTTTGATGATGTTGTGGGTCATGATGACAACATGCAACACCATATACACAGACTACTCATCTTTTCATGCGCTGTTGTCAGCCTCTAGCAGTGGATTCACCCCCATGTGCAAAACACCCCCTGTGCCTGATTCAATTTACAACTGCATCTGCATTCTTTGCCAGGACTTAGCCATATAAATCGACATCCTCAAATTTAATTGTATAAAGTAGTGTTGTAAAGTTTACAGATAAATTAATTATGTGTAACTGCTGCAAATTCTCAAATTAAACGCAGTGCACGAGAAATAGGCGGTTTGACGTCATCAACTCACTACATCATGATATTATGATAATGACATCATCTTTCCTGCCTACTTTTCATGCACAGGGTATAGTCTTTTAATTTATGGAGGCTTCTGAGATAAAGTTTAGTACTGATGATACTGCAGAGTGTTCCAGGTCCCATGCTGCCAATCACATGGATCACTTTCTTTTTGGATTTTGAGAATTTTTTCTTTGATTTGTGATTTAGTAGGACCTATTTTGAATGAAAAATCATAAATTTTGATGAGTTCTCGGACAACATTCCATACGAGGCTACCTATATAGAAAAAGCTATTAGATGGGGTAGGAGTTAACAGTCTGGTTTCTTTTCCATTCCTTTTGGATAGTAAAAGTTTTCGAACATACATATGGGGTTCTAAATTTGAGTATTTTGAAAATTTCGTTACCGCAGTGGTAGATGAAGGTTTCTGGACATTCATTATACCATTTTTATTAAAAAGTGGTTTGCTGTTCTCCCTTTTGTAGAACTCAGGGCCAAGGCATTGGTTGTCAATATCTCTTGTCCTGGCACAGGTTTTAAATTTGTCAAGATAGGCTTTTTATCTCCAAATAAAATTCTCATACACTTTTTCTGAAGTTTGAAAAGTGGTTCAATTTTATTGTTAGATACTCCACCCCATACTGTTATACCATAGAGAGATGGCTTTCAAAAAGTGTGTAATATAGGTTTGTATGTAACTCATCTGGTATGTTGTCTTTGATTAAATTTAGAATTCCAGCACTGCAGGATAGTTTTTGAGAGTTTTTGGAGATGAGAATTCCAATTTAAGTTCTCATCAATAGTCACCCCGAGAAATTTTGCCTCATTGACTTGTTCAATTTCAATGCCATTAATATTTAGTGTGCAGTTTTCACATTCGTTATTGAGTTTAGAGGGTTTGAAGTCAATGAAGCAACACTTCGACATATTTATATGAAGTTTGTTAACAAGCATGTACAGACTTCACTTATCAAGAACTTTGTTTGCTTTTTTTCGTATGCAAGTTTTTATTTGGTGCATTGACAAAGATATTTGTATCATCAGCAATAGAACAAATTTTGAGTCATTACTTATGTTTGGGAGATCATTAATATAAATCAAGAACAAAAGTGGGCCCAGACAGCTGCCTCAGCACCAAAAATGACAGAAAGTTCGTCGAAGTTTCACCAAGGACATTATTGCTTTCGATTGGTGAGATAATTTTCAATAAGATCAAGTGTTTTACCACGTATGCCATAGTTTTTAGCTTTTGATAAGTATGCCATGGTCAATAGTGTCGAATGCCTTGCTTAAGTCGATAAAAATAAGGACATGATTTCTTTCATTGCCTTGTATATGGTCTACGGAGAAATTTAATGCATGAGATGTTGAGTGGCCCTGTCTGAACCTAAATTGGTTGTTAGTCAATATACCATTAGAGGTGAAGAAGTCATATAGCCTTGAGTATATTA
>WFMF01000495.1:79933-99500 GCA_011033025.1 Beroe forskalii
GGAGAGTAGCACGGAAAGCTTCTTATCCTGCAGGTAGAGGGGTTGTTAGAACACAGATCACAGAACACAATATCTTACGATCGATACTCGATAGACACAATCATTTATCAACAAAATGACACTTGGGCAAAAGTCTTTTGCATCAAAAACAGTAGTCAGCATCGACACATCCCATGGTTTCAATCAGCACCACAAAACCCGCTCATCAGCTCTAGACAATAGCATTTCAATCAGCATTTCATTCCCTACTCACCTTGTTGGCCATTTCCTCCCTCAGTCTACAGTGCTCCTCTTCAAACGCAGCTATCTGACCGTGCAGGCTGAAGTTAGTCTTCCTCAGTGTCTCTAACTCATCTCCCAACGAGTATACCTGACAAGGCAGAGTCAGTTAAAGTAGAGTCTAAAAAGAGACTGAGGGTAATAAAGTGAGTGAGTCTGTTAACCTAGAGTTTAAGAGTTTAGAGTGACCCAGAGAAAGTAAGAAACAAGATGGTAGAATGGCTTTGTGGAAGTACACTCTAGAGTGAACATGTTATCTGTCAGAGAGTGAGACTATGATATCATTATCACAGTCTAGAGCAATGAGTTGGTGACTTAACCCCGCATATTTTCAAGTGCTGGAGTATAGCGCATATCTGACTTTCAGTAACGAATACCAGACGATACAGTTTAGATTCTAGTGTGAGATGATTCAGTGCGAACATATTATGTCATAGAATCTGTAAAGCTTTAAATCTGTACAAAGCACAAAGGGGTGAAAGAAAGGATACTATTGGAGCATTTTTTAGAAGTTCTACAATAAAGTGATATCGATTTGAAATAAAAAACACTCCTACAAATCAAAGAGTCATTTCAACAAGACAAGCTTCAAAGATTGATATGTTTCTTCCTTTCTATTTCCTCTCACAATCTTCTTTTTGATTTAAAAAAGGCATTGGAAGGTTTAGCAGAGATCGTGATGAATTGGGATTGCGTGTATACTACCTTTATCAGTACTTCTAAATCTGAAACACTTTCTGAACCATAATTGGTCGATGTTACTCGTTTGGTGGTAATATGCCATAAGTTAGGACGGTTGTTAATCAAAATGTAATTTACGTCGCGCGCGAAGACAGTTCCTTGATCACCCACCACAAACCAGAGTTTTTCATCATTGACAACGATTTGCGCGCGCCGCGCGCAAGGCAAGCAAAAATTCCATGTTTGCTTGCTGGTTTTGGGTCGAAGAAAACCGATCAGAGGCTCTGGGCAGTGGGCTCAAAAATCAAAGTAAAGGACGGGAAAGAGCTTAAAAAGAAGAGGGTAAAAGTAAATTCTATGAAGATGAAAAAGAACAAGAATTGCGCCTGCCGGCGCATTTCTTGTGCCCGTTATTTCCTTATGCAGGCGCTTAATTTCCTGTTCCCTGGGGCTTGGTATAAAAACACGCCGTCATTTGATCTACGACCGTTGTCCATCTTAATTACTAACATGGTCAGTTAATTAAAAACTTATGAAGCAAAAAATGACCTCTAAAATCAAGGTACAATCGCGTGTGTACACCAACGAAATTTAAGAGAAAGAGGTTGTCTTTAACAGATTTAAGATTTATCTGAAATCATTTTCCGTGATAAAACGCTTCTTCTATCAACTTCAACTGTCACATAATACTAACATCATTGAATAAATTTCATAAATATTCCTTGGCATGCACGGGTGCTATATAATACATTTCCTTCTTACTAAGACTAAGACTAAGACTATACATTTCCTTCTAAAAGTTTGAATTAACGCGCGCAGATCTAAATATCACGTGGGCGATTTCGTTTCACGTGCCAAATGCGCGCGCGTTCCCGCCATTTCATAGAACTCTTTCTAGATTTGTTGCGCGCCGTTCAGAGTTTCATAACTATGATCACCATTTTGGTTACGCGTTACATTTTCTTTTGTGTTGCGTTGCAGATATCAAACCATTGCAATGTTCGATATTATCGTGCCCTGCCTTGATAATTTCAAGATTGAGATACACAGTATGATTACTGACCAAGATAAAAGATTCAGATATATATTATATCATTATAGCATTATTATCAGTCATGAACCGAGACAAACACTCATGTTTTACTTTTCTCAAGTAAATTCTTTAGATCATTCGTAACTGATTGCACAAATACTGCCCATTGTAAATTGGCCGAACTGCCCGCTACTTAAACATGGCCAAATGACTGTGTGATTGAAATCCAATCAATTATTTGATTTATTCCGTAAAAAGAATTAATTTCAACATCAGAATAAACAGAACATTGAACTCACATACCTACCAAGCAGCCCAGTAAGCTAGCGCAGCTGTAGCCCACAATGCAAAGGATGCCACTACACCAAGCTACTCTTACGCGAGTGATATTATAAAGGAGCAGTTGGATGCATGAAAATGTACCAACCACCACCACGACGACACACGGTCGCGCGCAGCACCTATTTCAGATTTAACAGTACGCATAAAGGTAGTATACACACAACCCCCAAAATACACGATCTCTGCTAACCTATTCTCAATGCCTTTTTGTAAAACAAAAACGCGATTGGGAACAGGAAAAAATCTTGCTGGTCTTGAAGATAGGTTTGGAAACTTCAAGATGAGGCAAACCCCTCATCTCTAACAAGGGCATCAGGAACAAGGTAGACATCAATGAATTCCCTCAGAGGGCTTTATTGACTACGAACGGCAAAGGGGACGGGGGAGAATACGATCGCAATTCTTGTTTGAACAAAAACGGTGTAAATCACAGAACAATCATACATTTAAGTCACACGATTTTTTGGTTGAAAATCACAGAGAGATTTGTGTAAATCACACACTGCAAATCACAGAGATATCAGTGGTAATCACGCAGGGTTGGCAAGCAAACCCACCAGTTTCTCTAGGCGAGAAACAGAGTCCTGATAGGAAGCCTTGTCCACGGCCCAGGTCTCTTCAGCCTGCTTATACTGGGCTATCTGGGCCTCGCTCTCCTTTTTGTACGTTTCTATGTACTGGTTCATCTCACTCATCTGAGTTTGGGGTTAGCAATACACAGCGATACACATGACACGCATGCAATGAGTTTGATAATTACAAAGTTTTGAAGATTCGCTGAAATGGAAAGTTTATCATTTCACCTTTTTCCAGATTTGGTACAACAAATAGACTTTTGAAAAAAAAGAGGCTTAACTGGGATCACAACTTTTTCAGGGTCTTGGGACCAAGGCAATATTCATGCTGATTATACATGACATTTACTGCTTTTTTGTTGAAAAAATTCCCATTTTTCTTGAGAAAAACATGAAATCTATGGGATTGCTTGTAAACTTAACGAATAAATTTATTTTTAAATCCCCGTTGGAATTCAGGTATCATACTGGGATTATGAAACCAAGGCTCTTGATTGCTGGAATCATGCCAAACATTGTTTTTCTGGGAGTAAAAGCAAGGCTTTTGATTGTTGGAACCATGCCAAACGAACCAGTCTCTCAGACTGAGAAACGGACTCTTCATAAGAAGCTTTGTCCTTAGACCAGGTTTGTTCTGCTTGTTTATACTTAGCTAGCTTAGCTTTGGTATCCCTTTTGTAGGACTCTAAGTGCTGGTTCAACTCTGCCATCTGATAGTTTAGGGAATAAGTCAATTTACTAATTGCTAATGTTACAATAAGGACACGTGATGAAACCCTGATTAGTGTTAGTGATGTTCTGCTTCTGTCTTGATTTGGTGAATTAAATGATAGACTGACTCAACGAGCGATAAAGTTAGTTGAAAAAACTAACAACACGACTTAACAGGACAAATTGAACTGTCTTAGTGATAAATTAGTTTCGATACAAGACCTAAGGCTAAGACCTAAGGCTAAGGAACAATTCAATTACATAAGTCTTGTACAAGCCAGAAAGATGCCAGACATAAAGTCAGTTTTCACATTTAGACACAACAAACAGAGGATACGTTTTTCCAAAAAACACAGTGATCTCAAACTTTCTGTTTTTACGTGACCAGGTTAAAACAAACACATCACGAAAACCTAAATTCAAATTCTAACATAACCTAAGAATGTGTTATAGTGTAGACTAAATTTAAAATATTATAAGCTAAATTTAAAGTAGACAGAGTATAGTTGTAAACCTAAAAACAGATAAATTTAGCTGCAGATTTGGGGCATTACATCCGGAGTTCACACGACAAGAGTCAATTTATGGGCCGTTAATTGCACTTAACGCCACTGAAATTATAGTTTTGCAGCAAAGTTATTTTGCAGCTCCACAATTGCTTCGCTAAAACGGGCTATGTGGGAATTTTTTGAATTCCTTCTCAAAATTTTTATACTGGAACGGGGTTTTGGAAAAAACAAAAACAATTCTTAGTTCTAAAGTAACTTGCTTGGTTAAATAGCGAGATGTTGTGATTGCAGTTAGAGGGCTAATTTGCGTTAAGATGACGTGTTGATACATTAATCGACGTTTGGAATCAACAGTCTAAGATATAGGTAGTGTGAATGAGAAATGTAAATAAAAGTGGGCACCAAGCAATTAATACCACCCAGTAAATTAATTGGTACAGTGCGTCAACTGGGCAGAAAGTTGGAGCGAAGCCAAAACAACAGATATGAATAGCAGTTGGATGTTTTTTATTATCAAACTAACTTTATTTTATTGGGTATAGATATACTTGCAGGATTATTTATCACCTAGTCAGCAAATTGCAGGTTGTTAAAACAGCCATTTCAGTCCTTGATCCCAAGCAGTGAGCTTCATTGTTTTATTCAATCCCGGGCCAAAGCCCAAAAGTTCGCGACTTCAAGGCCAAACCTTTTCTTTAAATTTAATCCTGTTACTTGCTATCGTTTTAGATTGTTATCATTGACTATTGAGTTTGTAGATTCTTGCATTAAAATAACAAATTCTAGGCACCGCACTTTATGTGCCATGTCACTGGAACGCGCGCATTTTGCGCGCTAATCGGTTTTCTGCGCATTATATGGGATCCAAATGCTACCGCGCCTTACATCAGGTAGCCTTCAAAATGTGCGTAATTAAGGAATTGGGCCGCAATTAATTATAGTAATTAAAATCAATGACAAGGTAAAGAAAATATATTTGATTTTCAAGTACTAAAGTATTAGCCAGCTCCTTATACAGCTTTGTTTGTACACGGTGAGAGTAGATTATCATAGTAAATTTGAGGAATTAACCACTTTTTCTAACGGTCACTTAGTGGTTTCCAGTATTTCTAATAACGAAAAACACGTACGCGAGCTGAGAGTTGGTCCAGTGCACGCGAATGGTTTTACATTGATGTTATCCACAATATGACAATGCATTTCAAAAGGTAAGTTTATCAAATGACTATTTATGGCATAAGGATTCAAAGATGAATCACGTTAAGATGGTTTAGGTATGAAGTTATGGTAGACAGTTCTCAGTATTCTCAGATATGGAATATGGATTGTATGGTCGTTAGAAATTACAATGCAAAAAAGGGACAGGGTATCTTCTTAATTATAATTTGGTAAGTGTGTATGGATTTTGTGTCGGCGTGTGTGTGGATTATTGTGTCGGCATCATGGATAAGAATGGGAAAACCGTGTGTATGGACACTGTGTCGGCGTGTGTGTGGATTTTGTGTCGGCGTGTGTATGGGTCATTGTGTCGGCATCATAGATTAGAATGGGAAAACCGTGTGTATGGGCACTGTGTCGATGTGTGTATGGATTTGTGTCGGCATGCACGTGCAGATAGTGGGATATGCTTGCGTTGCTATGGTAATATGAGAAGTGTGTGAATTTCATTTCTTGATTTGTTGGTTTTGTTACGCTATTTCCCTGAATAAATTTGGTTCTGATTCGAATTTTTCGATGTGGTAAAAAGATTTTCATTAATTTGAACTGCGTAGGTCCGAAATTTGTGAGTGTGATGCTGCGTAGCAGCGCCGAATGGGCCTGCTAGTACCTCATAACTGCAAGGACAGTGTCCAATTACAATACTTCAATGCCGTTTTTCTTATTAAGCAAGACTATAAGGGCGTCAACTTAAAAAGCTTTGTTTTGTTGAATGTAGCTGTAATACACTGTATAATGTACAGTTAAGAGCAAAGTAAAGTTAGGGTTATGAATATGCAACTTGTTCAATAATAGGCACTGCACCCATTCAATGCGCACAAAATGCTGTGCACTGTGAAAGGTGCACACCTGTTGAAAACATAAGACAATGATTAAAACATCCAGCTTTTTACTTTAGTTTACAGTAGCTTTCCATACACTGTAACAGCCACGTTAAAAAGTTACACATGCTCCTTTTACATTCCTCCAAAAACCTGGTACTTCAACGAAGGTGTTTATATGAATACTTCAGCGATTACATTTCCATACAGTAGCTGTATTATAGCCATGAACACAGCTACACATAATGAACAGTAAGTTTCATAAACTGACCTGTAATTTACACTGCTCCTTCATCACATTTAGCTGGTTCTGACACTGTTGCTGGTAGGATACTAGTTGGGCGTTGTGCACTTTCTCTTTCTCCACACTCTGTTCTTCTAACTGGTGGAATTGTGGTAGATGGTGGGATTCGGAAATGCCACAGAAGTAACGCTAGTTACATAGTCTACATTTTTTAAACTTTACAACACTACTTTATACAATCAAATTTGAGGATGTCGATTTATATGGCTAAGTCCTGGCAAAGAATGCAGATGCAGTTGTAAATTGAATCAGGCACAGGGGGTGTTTTGCACATGGGGGTGAATCCACTGCTAGAAGCTGACAACAGCGCATGAAAAGATGAGTAGTCTGTGTATATGGTGTTGCATGTTGTCATCATGACCCACAACATCATCAAAATCATCTAAACTAACCCCAACTCCAACTCTGCATTCTGCTGGGACGGCTTATCTGGATTGTCATTCTCAAATTGCATTGTGTAACTTTTTTGTGGTGGATGTTGTGAAGTTTATTTTCAAATTATTATTGAAAAATTGATTAATTGATGTCTTGAAGAGGGATTTCTTTATGATTCGAACTTGATTCAAGATATACAATTTGTATTTATGAAAATGAAATAATTTTTTGTTTCAACAAAATATCTTACCAACTTCACACATTCGTTCCATCACCAATCAATTTTTATGATTCACAAATGTGCAATACATGTATGCATGTTAATGTATCTCCAGCTTGCTCTCTCAGTTCATTTGCAGATGATTGTTTTTCTATATGAACTATACAAATTTATTAACCCAAAAATCCAAAAGTTCAATGAACCCATAAAAGTTTCAAACTTTCAAATTTTGTATTTTTTGTATTATGACTCAACAACATCATGTACATTGCTCAACTCCTATACTTTTTCAGATGTGCTGTGGTCTAGTTGATGGCTTTGGAGGAAACCCCATGTGCTACACCCCCACCGCCTCTATGTTCATTGTTTACTGTTTCTTATTCACGAATCTCAACATGGTCAATGTTAACAAAGCAGACTCAAAGAAAACAGAAGTGAGGAGGAAGTCAGAAACTGTCTTTAAGGCACCCCGTACAGTACGCTCTAGTCCACGTGCCACCTCTGTGTGTGGTACAGTCAGTCCTACTGGCAGTTTACCTGCCAGTCTACCTGGTAGTCCTCCCACCTCACTTGTTATAGCACCACCAAACACTCCAAACACTACAGGTGTATCCAGTCCTGCCAACAGCTCTGCTGTTGTACAAGGGGATAAATTTGCAAGCAGCCCCACTGCCAAGACTTTCTTTCCTGATATCAGCTGTATTGATATTGAGAGCCCTTGCCTCTCTGATACCAGTGAATCACATGATCCAAAAAAGAAAAAGAGCAAAAACCAATGCCCTTGCGCAAAATCTTCTGGTGGCGAGTCATGGATAATACCCTGTAGCAATTGTGGACAGTGCTGGCACAATGGCTGTGCAGGAATGAAGACTGAGCTCTTCACAAAGCCAATCCTGGACTCCCTAGCCAAGAACTGGGCATGTCCATGGTGCTACACATGCCCCTTCCCTAGACCTTCAACTCACAAGGGTGCAAAGGATGAGCTCTCAATACACTCAGAAGTAGCCAAAGCTTCATTCATTGTGAATGTTACAGATAAATTGGCAGAGTCTATAAAGTCGACAATCCAACCAAAATATGAAGAGACTGTCAACATTATACAGAATCAACTTCAAAACCTGACTGAAGAAATATCGAAATTCAAAAGCAGGGAGTCTACCCCATATCAATATCCAGCAGGTCCTATGCATTTGTTCCCCCTAGCTGAAGAAGGGCCTGCCATTTCATGTGAATGTGATGAGAAACCCATCTATGATGACAAACAAGACTACCTTGATGAAAGTGACATCACAGAAACTCTCACACACCTAAAGGCTTGCCAAGAACAAAATCTCTTCAGGACAAAAAATGGCAGGTCGATACTCAGCTACGGTGTAAAATACACCTACAATGGATCAAGTGAGCCTCCAACCTCTGAAACTATTCCACCCTGCTTTCAAAAAATTATCCAGAAAATCAAAACAGACTACGAATTACCTGATGCCCTGACACCCAACAGTATCCTTGTAAATCACTACCCTGCAAAGACTAGTGCCAGGGATCCTCCCAGTTCCCTCCCCAAACACTCAGATGATGAATTGGAGCTACAACCTGGATCCTCCATATTCACGTACAGCATTGGAGACTCAAGAGCTATTATTTTCTCTGGAAAGCACTCAGAACAAACTGAGACCCACGTGACATCACACAATTCCCTCTATTCAATGTCAAGAGCTAGTCAGGCTTGGTATGACCACAGAATTATGGATGTCGAAACGTGTGGTGAACGCTTCTCAGTCACCCTACGGACAATCAACTCAAAATGTTCCAGGAGTGTTATTCTAGTGGGAGACTCCAATACTAAGCCTATTGTATTTGGGAGTGGTAAAGGCAAAGTAGGGGAAAGCTACCCTGGTAAGCGAGTTAAAGCTGCAAAGATCAAGAACATCAACCCTGCTGACTGCTGTGAGTATGCTAATGTTGTTATAGCCTGTGGGACTAATGACCTTCGCACTGACTCTGTTGACCAGACAAACCCCTGATGGGTATATTGAGCGACTAGTTGGTTTACTGAAGGTCAAGGTTGAGGACATCAAAACTCTTAATCCCTCTGCAAATATTGTTGTAATGCCTGTGCTACCTAGTAGAATTCCCAAGATGAATGAATACATTTGTAAATTCAATACTATGGTATTTGCTAGTGAGTTCAAACATCGTCTTGAAATAACAATGCCTCCACTGTACAGCTTCTTAGATAAGAAAAAGACTGTTAGCTCTAAACCTCTCAAGAGAAGGAGACACACCATACACTTAGGTAGTAAGGGAATTGCTATGTTTGTGCGTGTGATTAAGGAGGCAATCTTTCGGTCAGGTCAGGGACACCACAGGGCACAGAGTAGGGGCCATGCTAGGCCACCTTAGGGATTTTTGATAATTAGATTTCAATCGCGTTATAGCTAGAGAAAAATGTGACTGCTGCAATAAAAACATTAACCTTGGCAAACCTATTACTGAGTGTGAAGCTTGTGGTATCATTATCCATAGCAAGTGTTTTAATAAATCAAACTTTGCATTTGTTGCTAACAAATGGGTTTGTCCAGGCTGTGAACCAAATTTGGAACCACGTTATAACCCCTTTTCCCACTGGCAGGATTCAGATGAAGAAAAACATTATGATGAATATGTTGATCAATATGCCAATAAAATATGCAATGTCCTGGATGGATGTAAATCCTATAGTATCCAGGAACTGAATCAACTCTTACAGGAAGGTGGGTTAAAGCCTGGTTTACGAAACTGTGACAAGCTACTGTCGACATATTTTCTTAATGTTGATGGTAACTTCACGAATTTTGACTCTCTTAGTGCTGAATTAAAGTGCATAAATCACAAATTCACTGCAATTGGTTTGGCTGAAACAAATACTGCTCCAAATGTGGGTTGCACCTACCAGTTGCCTAATTACAGTGGGTACTACCAAGATATAAATGAAAACAAAAAAATCAGGCACTGGTGTTGCACTCTATATCCATGATTCGATCAATGTCACAATCCTAGAAAATATTTCTGAATGTTGTGAAGACATAGAGTGCCTTTTTCTTCAATCAACTAATACAAGTACTTCCATCACATTTGGAGTAGTATACCGCCCCAATGATGGCTGTAAAGATAAATTCTGTGCTAAACTGGAAAAATATTTGAAGCTCTGCCTAGCAATAATGTGTACATAATGGGTGACTTCAACCTAAACCTACTCAGTAAAATGTGCTAAGTAAATATGAAGATACCTTCATGGCTGCAGGTTATACCCCTCTCATTTCCACATACACTCATGAACGGCCTGGCACAAAACCATCCTGCATTGATAATATTTTCACAAACGACATCCACAATATCATTACCTCAGGGACAATAGGTGATAAAATGAGTCACCACCTCCCTGCATTCCAGTTCTCAGACCTCAGTTCTGAAAGCCAATGTAAGACTGAGAAACAAACACAATATTTTGACTACAGTAATAAAAACCTTAATAATTTTATTGATGAACTTACTAATAAGCTTAGTGAAACTCCTCAAAGTTTCAGTGAATTTTTCAAGACTTATAACTCCTGTCTTGACAGTAGTTGTAAACTTACAGTTCCTAAAACCACGAAAAGAACTATCCTCAATAATCCATGGATATCTGAAGGTATAATTGAATCGATAAACCGAAAGTATGAGTTGAGAGCCGAATGGACTAACACCATTACCAAAAACAATCCAGAAGGCAACAGCAAACTTCACGAAAATTTCAGTACTTATCGTAAAAAATTGAAACATATTATAAAGCAGGCCAAGCAATCATACAAATGCTCTCAATTCCAGGAATGTAGGGAGGATCCCAAGAAAACTTGGAAACTAATAAATGAGCTCAGGGGCTCTAATAAAAAACAAATAAAACCTCCATTCGTTATCAATAATGAAAAAATCCTTAACAAAAGAACTATTTCTAATGCTTTCAACAAGTATTTTATCTCAATTGCCTCTGACCTGAACTCTGACTTAGATGGAATAAGTGTTAACAGGTCCCACTTCCAATCGTTTACTGAATTCTTAATGCCAGCAAACATCAACTCAATATTTCTTGAAGATTGCACTGAACTTGAAATTAATGAAATCATTTCGGACTTTCAAAATGGCAAAGCAAGTGATATCCCTGTCAAAGTCATTAAAAAATCTTCGCATATAATTGCAAAGCCACTCTCAAAAATATTTAACGACCTCATGTCCCTGGGCTCATTTCCTGAGGAACTGAAAGTTGGCAAAATTACACCAGTGTACAAAAAAGGAAGCCCTGACTCAATAGAAAATTATAGGCCAATCTCAACACTTCCTATATTTGGAAAAATCTTTGAAAAACTTATCTATTCCCGACTTTATAATTTCTTCACTTCCCAAAACATACTCCACCAAAATCAATATGGTTTTAGAAAGTCTCACTCAACCAGTCATGCACTGAACTATTCAATTGCACACATTGAATCAGCCATAAACAGGAAACAACATGTCCTTGGTATATTTATTGACCTGAGTAAAGCTTTCGACACCATTGATCATGGAACACTGCTGGATAAGCTGTACCATTATGGAATACGGGGAGCATCACATTCACTTATCAAATCATACCTAACTAACAGGAGTCAATATACTGATGTACTGAACCACCAATCCACAAAACTTGCTATTCAATTTGGGGTGCCACAGGGATCTGTCCTTGGTCCACTACTCTTCCTAATCTACATAAATGACCTTTCAAATTGCTCCAAACTTGGTGAATTTGTCCTCTTTGCTGATGATACTAACATTTTTATAACTGGAAAGACTGCAAAAGATGCATATTCTAAAGCAAACTTACTACTTAAATCAGTACATCAGTATATGATCCTGAATAAATTGCACATTAATCAATCAAAATGTTATTATATACACTTCAAACCTAAGACAAAAAACAATTCTGAAAACATTCGTGATTTTAAATTGTTCATCAATTCACAAGAAATCAAGAAGGTTGCTGAAACAAAATTCCTTGGAGTGTTTATTGACCAAGATCTAAACTGGGATAAGCACATCCTCGAATGCAAACGAAAACTTAATTACGCCATTGCCACTCTTTCTAGAATAAAAAAGTGTATTCCGGAGGGACTCCACCCTAGCCTTTACCATACTCTCTTCGAATCCCATCTTGCATACTGCATATCTGTGTGGGGCGGTATATCAGATGCAAAAATTTCAGAGCTATTTATTATACAGAAAAAATGCATAAGGGTCCTCTTTGGTGACTATAATGCTTATGTCAATAAATTTAAAACCTGTTGCCGTACCCGACCAATTCATGATCAAATCCTTGGAGAAGAATTCTATAGGAAAGAACATACTAAACCTCTCTTCAAAAAGTACAAAATCCTTACTGTCAAAAACCTATATACATACCATTGCTTTATGGATATATTTAAAATTATTAAATTCCAAAGCCCCATTTCAATACATTCACTCTTTAAATTTTCTAAAAGGGCCACCTCAAGTGCTTTAATAACCCCCAGTCCCTCCAGACACTTTGTGTACCAATCGGCAATCCTCTGGAATACACTTCATCAAAAATTCTGTCCTGACCCCTCTAAAAGTCTAAGTGATCCTAAAGGCAGGCTTAAGAATGCACTTTTTGAAAACCAGCATGCTCATGATGATGTTGAATGGCTCCCATCACATGACTTCAACATCAAAAACCTCAAAGCACCCTGATTGAGGCTGAGTCGTTTATGCTAATGAGCATAAGATTTTAAACCTTATTTCGAAACCTTATTTCTAAACCTTATTCAATTATTGCAGAATTCACATGCAACTACCCTAGTAACCACTTCGTCTAGATACTAATGACGACCACATTATCCCAAATTCAGGTCCAGGTGGTGTCCTTGTCCAGGTGATAGTTTTGGTACTAAAGGTATTGTTGTGTAAGTTTGAAAGGTATATAGTATAATTTCGTATGTTTATATATAATTAAATGCTTGAAAGTAAATATGCGTGTGAATTATGATTCAATAAAGTTCTTATAAATATTTTCATTTAAGTCTCTAGTTAAAATTTACTTTATCTACCCTATCCAACACCAAACTGTCCATCCTAGTGAATCTTACACAGTAGCCACTTAGAATCAACTCCTCACCTTGCTTAACATATAACTGTTGGCTTGACTTAGTCTTACATTCTCTGTTTCGGTTCACACAATAGCCCCAGCAAGTGTGATTCCTATGCCCCAGACTTTGTAATAATTGGCTACATGTAAGATTACACTATGGGATAATTGTTGACCATTATACATAATAGTCTATAAACCTTGCCCAGAAAAACCATATTAACCACCTTAAGGCAACAATTAATTAATTATTCCATCCCATATTCGCTCTGATATTGAATTATTCAATGTTTTTGTTAAATGGCATGAAATTTCAATTTTTGTTTTATTCAATTTTTGTTTTATTCATTTAAACAAGAATCTTGAGGAATCTTCCCGCAAGGACACAAACAAAGGCATGCACTGTCACAGAATTACATTCGATTTTAATTGACAGCGTTGTAGCATGTCTAAAGGTTCATTTGATATTTACCAAGCAAAGATGATTGCACCTGCATAGTGCATACACTGATCCAATGAAGGAATATAAGGATCCCTCTCTCAAGCTAAAAAAGTAAACTCCACCGACATTCATAATCCCCACACTTTGAAGAAACTCTAAGAAGAGGAAACACTAAGAAGAAACACTAAGAAGAAACACAAAAAAGAAAGATAACTCTCTGATGCGTTTCTCCAGCGTCTTCACTGCTTCCCCCGAACCAGAACAATGGGAGTTGGCCTCGTTAAGGGCTGCAGTCTTTGTTGCCAACTGGGATTCCAGAGTCGATATCCGCTCAAACATCATCATAAGTTGCGTGTTCGCTTCCTGAAATCATCAATTAATACCTTCTCACTTTGAGAGTTGTTTCGAAAATTAATGAGCCGTGCAAGGGCGTTTGAACAACGATGGTTCGTGGGTCAGCCACAGAACTTGACTGCATAGGAGTAGTATCAAAGAAAAGACACTCACTGAAAGATAAACCAGATTAAAGACCTTACCTTGATCATGACCTTGCTGGGTGGGGTCACCCTTTCTGTAGTCTGAGCCATCCTTTGCTCCTGCTGTCGGTTGTACTCTTTCTCAATGGATGCTATCTGGAACCCAGCAAAGGACATGCACACTACTGATGAGGGGTAATGAGTTGCAGATTATACAATTCACAGTGAAACAAAGTTGACTTGAAATATCATTCGATATTAAGGTTAATTAACATTAGCACTGAAAAAGTTAAAAGAATAATTGTGCTTTAGAATTATATAGTCAGGGCATAATCTTAATATACTTGAACCATATATGGATCTAAACATTTTGGGTGTGAAAGCGCCCATTTTTGCCCTAAACATGCACAAACTAGGGATCCTGTATTGGGGCTCATTCTAGAACAAGTTAATATCAAACAAAGACTAAATGAGAGTATTGTATTGCAGTCTCATTACTTATGATTCAACTTTTCATAAAGCAAATAAAGAAGGGTGGAAAGCTTCAAATTTCAAAACAGAAGATCTTCAGTTGCAATTCTGATCCATTGCAACTGCAACTTATAGAGGCCAGAGATACAGTAGTAAGAACATCAAGTTTTGTAGCATGAATAAGGCATTATTGGCAAGAAAACACGTTTTGAAAGTTAAAATAAATAGAACTATTCGAATATATACAAAAATGTGCATACCTGATCACTGATTTGAGGAAATCAAAGTGCAAGATTGAACAAAGTCTGTATTATAAAATTGTGGTGAAAGTTATAAAGATTCAGCAATAAAAAGATCTTGGGGAAAATAATGGTGGTTTCATCGTTCCACGTCGATCCAATGGACTGATCAAATGAAAACAATACACTAATCTTGGGATGAAGCCCAAAACTAAAAAAAACCAAAAAACCTAACCCAAGAATCGGAAAAGTAGGGTAGGCCTTGGTTTTCTTTTGGTTTTTTTTGGTTTTTTTGGTATTTTTTGTTTTTTTTGTTTTTTTTGGTTTTTTTTGGGTTAGGTTTTTTTTCAAAGATTTTGACTTTTTCAAGCCAATATGGATTGTAGATGCTATTAATGTGTTGTTATTGATATCACTATGGTTTCAAAACAATATTCGTCAGTTTTTACATTGATGTTTTGGGTGATTTATGGTGTTTTATATGACATAATCACAATGCCAAGGCATTGTTTGGTGAACTATCCGCAAAGCACTGCTCAAGAGTTGCCGAGGGTCAGCTTAGCTAGATCAGCAGGGTTAAAAAGGGTCAGACTTGAATCACTAGGGGCAAGGAGCCCACTCAGTGCTGAAATAAGGACATGGGGCCCTGTAAACTGTCAAGTGCTAGTGAACCAAGGGGGCTCTCAAGACTCACTGGTTGGCTCATGGCTGATAATGTTCAGACTAGTGTCGTCTGAGATTAGCAAGATGTTTTGCACTGAAGAGTCACCATGCTCAAAGGATAGCCAAGGGTCACTAGGGATTCAGTCACCTATGATTGCCCAATATCAGGTGATGAACAGCAGAGCCAGGAGTTAGGCGAGATTTAATAGCAATGGGTCGCCAGGCTACTAAGGGATCAAAAAGCTTGTGAGGGAAGAAGTCGGGTGAGGGCAATCAAGACATCAGATAATCACTATTCAGTTGTTACAGCGAACAGCCAAGGTTCAGCATGAAGTCAGCCAATGGCCATAAAGGAACCAGGCCACTATTGCAGTCAGAAGAGGGGAGAAGGTTACTCAGGTTTTTACTTCTGCTAGGGGTCAGTAAAATATCAAATAGGTATCAGAAAAGGGTCAGTCAAATTTCCTGGGTTGGTAGGGTTTGATAGGTCAACCAAGTGCAGTTTCACCCTTGATTCACTTTACCTTCCAAAGCACAAGGAAATATTTCTTTAAAGACGGTATATATGCAACTTATGTCCATGGAGGAGTGGAGAGAACCTACATGTCTTGCCTGGCTCAATGCGGTGGATGTCCAAGCTGCATGGCTCATTCAACAAGAACTGAAACTGCAGGGCTCAGCTTACTGGGTTAGCTCTATTAATCTTCTGGTAAATGCTGCGATGTATACTCTCTAGTTGTAATATGCCCAAAAGGCCAGGTAAGGGTCTGTAAAGTATCCCCAGGGTTAGGGTCACTCAGTCGGTTAAGGTAAGGAAATGATTGGCCTTGGTTCAGCAGGGAGGAATGTAAGGTCCGGAATAAAGGTCTTCTAGGACTCATTGGAGCCATAAAGCTGAGGATTAGCCTGAGTAAGTACTTAAAATACACCGACAAGAAGCTCAGCTAAGGCCTAAGCGTCACCTCACCAGATTAAATAGGTTACATATGAAATTTAAGGATCAATAATCCAACTTCTATGAATTCTATGTCTGAAGCCATTCAATCGGAGTATAGAAAGGTAAAAATATGTATTTCACTGATATGTCGTATACCTCCTGGCCCCGGAGAACCTTTGCTGACTCCCAGGAAGCTCTTAACAATGGCTTACCCCTTAAATTACCCCTGGTTGTCGGTTGACTCTCTTGACTTGGCTGACCCAGGGCCTGTGAATGATACATTGATCCCTGGGGTCAGTGGGTCACCCTTGACTGGCCATTATTTAATGACCCTATGTGTGACTGATTTGACATGGTATTGACTTTTATTAATCATTGACTGGCCCTCCTACCTGACCAGTGACCTGTGATTTAACACCTTTAAATCTCTTCAATCAAGTTTATAGACATACATAAATTGTATAAATAAGCTTATAACTCTATAATAAGGGACCATGTTCAAACAGTTTTATAAACATCCGCATGTAGGTCCTAGAACAGTAGTATGACCCACTTTGGCTCGAATGGACCCCACCTGGAAAGTACCTCCAGACTCATAAGGAGTTTTCAGGGTGCTTTAGTATAAGTAGTCTCTATAAATGCTCTGAAGATTAACAGCTAGGGCCATAGTTACTTAGTAAGGGTTAGGGGTTGGTGTAAATACATTAGTGAATACCTTCATTAACTTTTCTCTGTGGAATCAATTCTCATCTTACTAACCCCAGAACCCCTCTCAGTATAGGACTATTGGCTGTTCATTTTATTTCTTGGCCTAGGGTCAACAAAAGCTATTAATGATCTTATTAATCTAGGCCTTTCAGTGTGTGTGCTTTATTAATGGGTGTTTATATAAGGTCAGAATCCAGGTTTAAGTTGTAAAAATTTATTCAAACACTGTCATAACATAGTGGGTCAGTCGAGGGTGACCAGTTACCACTGACCAAGGGATCAGCTGAAAGGGTTCACTAGGAAGTCAACAGTAGGGGTCAGGGGGAGACCCTGAGAGAACCAAATGCGTCATTTGGGGTCTCACCCAGGGCCCCAGGATCAGCTCTGATATTATGAATGGATACACTTGACTGATTACTACTTCACTACTGGAAGTCACTATTATGTGAATGCCTAAGAATGCAGTTGAAAAAACTATAGGAAAAAGTATAGGTAGGTACCTATTGGAAATCATCTTAATGTACTTGATAAAAATCTCTGCAAGTGTCTTAATAACAGAGAATTTCAGTATTAACATCCCAACAATAATAAAAAATGTCTTCTTACAAATTAACAAAACAGTCATGAACGTGGAATTTTTGAATGATTGGACCGATGCCAAAACAATTTGATGAGTGAAAATATTCAATTATATTCAGTAAATTACAATTCTAGGTCGTTCATGCTACATGCCACCAAGCTCCTGTGGATCTACAGTCACATTGTAGACATCATAATACAATCAATTTTAACCTAAAAATCGTTTGGAAGGGTGCTAGAAATTACTAAATGTAACCCAAAAAACCAAAAACCAAAAAACCTAGCCCAAGAATTGGAAAAGTAGGGTAGGCCTTGGTTTTTTTTGGGCTTCACCCCCCCCAATTCACGATGGCATCGGGCAAAACAGCAATTGTGTGCGTTTTTCATTTGACCAATTCATTCGATCGACGCAGAATGATGCAGGTGACAATCAATTTGGCACATTCTTGCTATGTTACTGGTTCCTGTGCATAACAATAAAGGGGTTCTTTGATCTTTGTTACCACTGATATGTTAGGAATAACTTGTATTCATGAAGTTAATGCCAAGTTTGTCTAGTAACCTTCATCAGACCAATGAACATTATAGGATGGATATTTAATTTTTATAAGCTCACATACTTTATCATGATCTGCTCTTCCAAATCCCATTGAATAACCATAAACAAATATGTCTTTCTTGGTGGCATCATGAGTTATTCTCCCACCACCAAGACACTCAGTGTCAAGCCCTTCTTTGAGAGCCTGATTCAATGTTTCCTGATAAATATCGTCATGGTAAGCACCCCATGAATAGCCACGGACAAGTAGTCTTGATGTCTCATCTTTGAGGAACAATTCTATCAACACATATTTGAATGTTCCTGAACAGTCAATGTCAACAATCTCACTGAGAGAAGGTTTGTCGTCCATGTCTGTCATCATCTAATCCATGCACCTAATTTGTATCCTGGATGATTTTGTGGAACTGGAACTAATCAACAGCAGTAAAACGAATGGGCTCTATGAAAAATTGGTTTCACACAAGTAAATAGTCCAATAAGATGCTACAAATAAGTCAGAACCCAATTATTTGAGCTCAAGGTACAAAATAGATATGGAAAATTCTGAATCAAAGGCATGTTAATTAAGAACTAAAATGCTCTCCAATTTAATCCAATAAATCAATGCAATAAATGTGAATAATATGAGTGCTGAGTATCATATTTGCATGGAGTATTGCATTTGCAAGACATGGAAAAATTTTGCAAAGAATTGCTATTGAAAGTTTAGGACCCACTACAAATTTGAGCAAAATCTTTGAAGAATAAATTTTAGTTTCATGAAATTCTTACTTCATGAAATGAATCAGCAAAAACCTGGATTAATCAATCAACCATGAACCAGCAGTACTGCATGTGCAATTCAATTTTTTCTTTTCTTAAATTTGTGTTTTTCCTTTTTGAATCAAATATCACATGAGAACCATTGTCTGACTTCGTCGGGCCATTATTTTAATACCGCGTGCGAGGGGCAAGTTAACGGCGTGGTCCGGTTGTGCGCGGTTTTTGCATTTGAACGGTAATTGTCCCATTAGAACAGCGCATAATGCGCTGCTTCCTATGTTAACTAGAAGTGCATGCAAATGCATAAAATGCATAAAAATGCACTCGACTGTTATCCTCTCGGTGAGTTGCTTGCGCAGGTCCGTTCTGACCAATCCGCGCTCTTCTACGCGTCACGTGACTTATGCTCTCCTCCTCCTGTGCGTGTTGATGATTGAATAATTGATATCGATACGGCGCGATGTTTCGGTTTAAAGTTACCGCCGTATCTGATTTTGTTACCTCCCAAG
>WFMF01000495.1:99600-124616 GCA_011033025.1 Beroe forskalii
TAGTAATCCTGCTAAACAATGTAGGTTCGTGTTTGACTTCATTAAATCATTTAAAGTTCTTACTGATGGACGGAAGAGCCAAGAGGGAGACCATATTCCATGATAAGCTGGAGTCCATGTGTGAAAGCGGAATGCACAAGCTGTTTTAATGATTTATGATAAGAGGATAAGGATAGGCTCGGAATGTCCCCTAATTATAAAACATGGAAATATTCTTTGGAAATATCCTTTTGACATGTTTGCTGCTTTCAATCTGAAGTGGTACCATTAGTCTGCGAATATTTGCTAAGATTTGCAGCCAATTTACTAGTTTAGCACGTTAGTTATCAGGCATATTTTCAAGACACCCACCAACAAATGTTTTTCAACCAAATATCCCGAGATTATTACCCTCGTCTCTGGGAACACTGCCAAAATACCTATTACCTTCAAGCCTCTAGAAAAGGTTTGTTGCTTCATAATTGAGAAATATGCGAACTTCTTCCAGAAGATTGTGCCATATTCAATTTTATAATCCAGTGTCCTCTCACTATATTGGTATATTGTGTCGTAATTTTAGTTCAATCCTCTTGCTATCTTGCTTTTCATCGTCAATATACTGTTATGTGCTATCGTAACCTCTTACCCTGCTACCGTTTCGTGCTGCTGTAACCTGCTACCATTACGTGTTACTGTAACGTGCACTTATATCACCCAGGAACTGTACAGCGACCAGGTAGAGTTCTCCACAAAAACCGACAAGTTCACTGTTAATGTACGGGCGGTTCTCCCCAAGTACTCCATCGACCTCCCGCACTCCCTCAACTTCGACACCTGCGGGGTGCAGACCACTGCCTCCCGGACCTTTACACTCGTTAACAAGAGCATTGAAACCTACTTCAAGTGGGATGTGGCTGAACCCTTCTCCATTGAGCCGAGTCTGGGGCTCCTGCCGGAGAAAGGACACTGCGATGTCACGGTGAAGTTCACGCCGGGTGAAGCTCACGTCTACGATTCTAAGGCGGTTATCTCTTTTGGGAATGAGCAGCATCGAGAGCTTTACATTAGTGGTGTTGGCAAGTGTTTATATACAGTAAGAGCTTGGTAATAGGAGTTGATTTATTTCTCTTCGCTGCTGGTAATGAAGTAATGAATTTCCACTGGCGATGAATCATGCGTGTAGTTACTCAGAATTGAGACGTGCTTTTTCAAATTTCACACCCAGACGGCTGGCGAGCAAAACGCCAAAACATCAACTAAACTATCTTCCCAGGCAAGCACCCGTATATTATGGTGGGAGATGACTCGATTGTAGAAGATTTCGTGCACCAGCTCCTAGATTTCGGGGATGTTCCTATTGGTACTGCTGTCTCTAAATCCTTCCAAGTCAGGAATATGTCGTCGGTTGAAGCTAAGTTCCTTATATCGCACAACGTCAAGGGAACTGTGGCGATGGACAAGGTGTTTGTTTGCAAAAAGAAAGAGCATTTCATCAAGCCTCATTCTTCCATAAACGTGAAGATATGTGCATGGAGTCAAAATTCGATTCCACAAGCATTTAGCCATTCAAGACATTTTGTGACAATTTTCATGTGTTTTTGGCAATTATCTTCGAGTTGGACTTTCGTGAACCAAGTGAACCATGGTTCAAAAATGACAAAAAGTCGATTTTGAGGATGTTCCCACCAACAGATTTTCCTGAAATTTTGCAGGGATGTTCATTTCATCATTGTCTTTCAGAAACCATAAAGAAAATTGGGGTCTATGCGCTAATTTTCGAGATATAAGGTCAAACGCAAGGAAATACCGACGAAAATGGTTCAAAATGGCAAAAGTCGATTTTGAGGGTGTTCCCACCAACAGATTTTCCTGAAATTTTGCAGGGATGTTCATTTCATCATTGTCTTTCAGAAACCATAAAGAAAATTGGGAGTCTATGCGCTAATTATCGAGATATAAGGTCAAACGCAAGGAAATACCGACGAAAATGGTTCAAAAATGGCAAAAAGTCGATTTTGAAGGTGTTCCCACCAACAGATTTTCCTGAAATTTTGCAGGGATGTTCATTTCATCATTTTCTTTCAGAAACCATAAAGAAAATTGGGGGTCTATGTGCTTATTTTCGAGATATTAGGTCAAACGCAAGGAAATTACACGAAACGCAACGAATATGCAGTATGCACGAAACTATAGCATATACCTAGGTAATGGTTCAAAATATACAGTCTTTCATCATAGCTTACCAATATACAAAAATATACTCCGATCGATATCACCCAAGGTCAATTGATACTGAGAAACTCAGGAGAAAGGCTACCATGAGACGGCTGAAGTTGTTCCCATAAAAGTTTAAGCTAGCCACACGAGCATACGTTTCCCATCACGGTCATGTCACTCACTTGACTAAACCAATTAGAGAAAGATTATCACTCAATATTGGCCATCTTGAGGATAAACTATCACGCTAACAGGATAAGGTAATAGCCCTTAGGGTAATGAGGTAAGAAAATGCAGCTAGACAACCTCGTTACCAAGAGTTTGACAGCCCTATCAACTATCATGACCCTCCAAGATAATTATATACAAGGTGCCACATACATATTATACAAGGTATACAATATGCCAATCAATATACTCTGAATTTTATAACTTTAATGCAGTGGAAGTACAATATTTGAGTATTTCTGCTAGTTTTCGGCTTAAAAGAAGAAAAAAGTATGGTCAAGCTTTAAGGAAATATCCACAAAAAAGGTTCAAATATTACATAAAATTCGATTCTGAGCTTGTATATTGCATATGACCTTATATCTTAGCACATAGAGTATAGACCACCAATTTTCTTTATGGTTTCTGAAAGACAATGATGAAATGAACATCCCTGCAATATTTCAGGAAAATCTGTTGATGGGAACATCCTCAAAATCGACTTTTTGCCATTTTTGAACCATTTTCGTCGGTATTTCCTTGCGTTTGACCTCATATCTCGAAAATAAGCTCATAGACCCCCAATTTTCTTTATGGTTTCTGAAAGACAATGATGGAATGAACATCCCTGCAAAATTTCTGGAAAATCTGTTGGTGGGAACATGCTCGAAATCGACTTTTTGCCATTTTTGAACCATTTTCGTCGGTATTTCCTTGCGTTTGACCTTATATCTCGAAAATAAGCACATAGACCCCCAATTTTCTTTATGGTTTCTGAAAGACAATGATGAAATGAACATCCCTGCAAAATTTCAGGAAAATCTGTTGGTGGGAACATCCTCAAGATCGACTTTTTGCCCTTTTTGAACCATTTTCGTCGGTATTTCCTTGCGTTTGACCTTATATCTCGAAAATAAGCACATAGACCCCGAGTTTTCTTTATGGTTTCTGAAAGACAATGATGAAATGAACATCCCTGCAAAATTTCAGGAAAATCTGTTGGTGGGAACATGCTCGAAATCGACTTTTTGCCATTTTTGAACCATTTAACCTGATAGGTATCTCGAAAATTACTCATATGGACCGCCAACTTTCTAGTATTATCACTCTCGAATGCAGCAAATTCTCATTATTCTCATTAGTTATAATCAGTCGGTGGGAAACTTTCTTATTTCATGATTTTGAAAAAATATTTCCAAGTTATTCCGTAAAAACGTAGATTTCCGCGCACGATTTGGTTCACTTTTGGTCGAAAGTCCTACTGTTATCTTCTGGATTCCGTTTGTTTTTGTGGGGCGCGATGACGAATTACTGATTATTTTTGCGCGCGAAGTACACGAAATGCGCTGTTGCTATATCAACCATGTGAAATAATGAGATAGATAAAATTTTAAACGGAGCTTCAGCCTCCGTGGTAATTCGAGGAAAACTTGGTTAAACATTCATTTCCAGATGTTATTTGAAGTAATGATTCACTCTCAAATTTTATTTTCACCAACAATCAGAAATGAATACGCGAAAAATTGAGGTAAATAGCATGAAAAATTCAAACAGAATGAAATTTTCTCATTGGCCGTTCAATAACTGATCTGATTTCCCATTTTATAATGCCAAAATGCTTTTAAATGTTACAGTATTTGAAAAGTATATTGTTTACTTGTAAAAGGTAAAACTGAACTATTTGAAACCACGAATTTTCTAGAAACGAGGTTTGTAAGAAGCAACTCTCCCTCGAGACAATGCTTTGATGTTACCTATGTTACATCCACTAGTCTGTGCTAAAGTAACTTTACTTTTCTTAGGGACTATCACTTATTCGTGAATTAATGGTAGCGTCAGAACACCAATATTCAGCACCCCTGCACAGTAAAATTAGTCACTTAATTAAATTATATTTTCTTTTGAATCATAATCACGCACTTACAAATGACACGAGTTAGAATTTCATAATTATTCTCAGATGTCGTGACAACTCATGTGTAACACCGCCCTTCGTTTCAGATAAACTTCCTGCCGACAATAGAGAAGATGTCGTACACGGACTACTTCTACATCACCCCCGCCGGATTCCCATCTCAGTGTGTTGTAAAGTGTGTTGGAAGGAGCATGGCCCCAGAGATAGGACTCAGCAAGAACATCCTTGCTTTCAAGTACGCCGAAGTTGGCAAGGAAGTGGTCCAATACATCAACATCACGAACAATTCCAACGTCAAAACATTTTATCAAATCGTCCTGGACTCGAATGAGAGCGTTTTTAAAGTTGACAAAAGCTGCGGTACGCTCGGCGGAAAGGAGGAAAGGACTCTGCAAGTCCGTTTCCTGCCCCTCCAACCCATACCTTATTACAAGCGTGTTACCATCTTACTCCACCGCCAAGAACCGGTCTTCCTGGACCTACTTGGATCTGGTTTCACGAATGATGTACGTCCTGCTCGCCTCGTTGAGCGAGATCTGGTTAGCTTCACGGAGAAGATCCGGAGTGGTATGTCCATGTTCCCACCCGAAGTGCAGGCCACCATGGGAAACAGTGAGAAGAACAACCTGAACCCTGGCTTCCCGGCACAAGAACAGCCCCCGTGCAATCAGTACTTCACTGAGCCTCAGGTAAATGCACCTGGCGTGAGAGAGAGAGGTTACTGGTTATGCCAAGTATCAAATAGATATCTTAAGAGCAAATTCGTTATGATCTAATTTCAAAACCCTTAGCGGTGCCCCCTCTGTGGCGTTTTCAATCAATCCATCTTTGAAGCTTTGAATTCCATCCTCAGTTGTCAGTATGACGCATCGACAAACCAAAAAGGTTCACGCTTCGGTATTATAAATCTTATGAAATCTCTGTTCACAGATGCTGACAGACGGCTGTACGACTCACGTGACTTTAGACCTCGAAAACATTGACTTCGGGAAGTGCCGAGCATTCCAGAAGGTTCACCACAAGACTGTTACAATAACCAACCACACTAAGGTATGGAGTAATTGGTTGGGAATTGGTTAAATGGGAACTGAGAATGTTTTATATCAATATTATTATCAATATCATTGGTTGTATTTATTAAAACGATGTGAAGGGCTTGTCGCCATTAAGCAACCATTATATGCAATGTCTCTGTTATTGGTAATTGATTAATTGGTTACTGTGAACCTTATCACCATACTGTGACCCCTCTCACTTCAGGGCAGAATTACAGCCCTGTGGAATGATAACCCAGACAGCGTCTTCACAGTCCTGCCGACTGAGTGCGACATTCTCCCCCACAAGAGTGCTTCTTTCCGGGTCAACTTCCACCCTCAGAACCCCAACCAGTTCTACGGTGCTAGCCTCGAGTGTACCACCTTCTACAAGGTTACTCTATTTTAATGACCTCTTTGGAACAGTCATCGATATAGTAGCAATGGCCTCCCCTGGCCTATACGGAGCCCCTCATTTTCGATTTCTAAAATTAATTACCACTTCTCTTCACTCACTAACTATCTCCCCAGACCATGAGAGACACCTCGTTGGTGACCGAGGAGACAATCTGTGCCTCGTGGTCTCAAGCGGTGTACTGCACGGGTGAGACGTTTGAGCCGGGCCACGAGCCCTTCCTACCTCGTTACGAGACGGACACGACTGCCATCCTCTTCCCTCCAGCCCTCCCAGACGAGGCTGTCTTCAGGACCCTCCTACTCAGGAACTGCGGGGACACGCCCATGTCCTTCGCTTTCGAAGACGACCCCATGGGCATCTTCAGGTTAGATTTATTTGGGTCGAAAAACACTTTTATTGTCTAAGTGACCTCCTGGTGTTTGTGGCAAAACCTCTTGGATTCAAAATGAAATTCTAGATTCGACAACGAGATAAACACTAACTATTAGCAAATCATCATCCTTTGCCATTCCTCTCAGTGTGAAGCCGATGACTGGAGTTATACATGGGGAAGTTGCCATAGTGATGGTACGTTTCCTAGCCAACCAGAGCCGCTCGTATCAGCACAACCTCTCCTGTACCCTCAACACCAAACACAGAATAGTTTTCCCTTGTATCGCTGCTGTTGAACTCCCCACTGCTTGGCTCGAAAACGAGGTGAGTTAGGTAGTTAGTGTCTCAAGTTGCCTTATCACTACCCAGTTTCTGAAATTTGTGAATTGGTCAAATTGTTTTATTTGCGGATTGGTCTAATTAGATATTTCAACTTCATACATTGTGTAGGGGCACAATGTTGGTATGACACTAAGAAGGGACGCTTTGACACTCATTGTTTCAGAGCGCCATGTGTTTCAAGCCCTCATGTGCGGGGAGTGTGACGGAGCAGTGGTACGGAGTGAGGAACACCTCCCGAATACCACTCAAGTTCGAGTGGAAGCTCCAGCATCCTTGTGTTGACCTGTCCGTCTCTCCCATGAGTGGTGTCATACTTCCTAACGATACTCAGGTGCGTAGCCCGGGTAAAATCTGAGGGGGGGGGGGGAGTATGGGTGGTGGGACAGAGGTTCCCCTCGACAAATTCCTATTCCATCACTCATAAATACAGTCTTTATACATTTGTGTATGGGTGATACGTTGAAAATATTGATTAGTTGATTGTTTTATTTTCAATTCGTTGTTAACGTAACCTTGTTTCAGTACCAAAAGTGGAAGTACGCCCCTAAAGAGGAGGGGGTGCTGCGGACAAGCAATGTCCTCTCTATTTACCATGTCAAGAATAACCGACGCAAACTCACTATCTCTGTCATGGGACAAGGCACCAAAGCTGCTCTGGAGGTATGATAATTACTGGAGATCCTATATATTTCACCCTTTATCAGCGCTGTAGGCTCCATTGCTATTCCATTTTGATTTACAACCCCTTCTTCGTGCCTACTGCGAGCTGTAAACCTCACTTAAAAACTCTTTTCAGTGTCTACCGAGAGCAGTAGATTTCGGCATCACAGTGGTCGGCGAAATGTCGTCTGAGACGGTGTCTTTGCACAATCCATCATCCTGCACGGCCGACTACTCTCTGTCTGTCGTGTTCGAGGGGCCGGACAACTGCCGTGAGTTTCGTTATAGTTGGGGAGATGTCAATAAGTCCATATTACTTGTAATGGAACTTGTGTGGTATGATGATGAATGATGTTGGAGGGAAGTCGAAGTCTTAACATGTCACACTTCAGTTCGGTTAAATGTTACCATTCCAAAGAGATATTAGCCACGATAATTTTCTCGACAACTTTTAACTTGGTTTCTGGTATTTCATATGTCTGATAAAAAGTATAATCTTTCCTTGCAGTAATCAAGCTAGATAAGATGAGTGGATCGTTGTCAGCGTACGGTAAACAAGAGTTATACATCACCTACCAGCCCCTCTCCCAAGCTACGTACAATGTCAAGATAGTGTGCACCATCAACAACCAGGAAGATACTCTGTTAACCATTACAGGAAACGGTGTCTTCCCTCAACTCTCCTTCATCGACATTAGATCTGTTGGTTAGTACCTACTTTCCGTTAAAATTTCATGAGAAGAGTCATTTTTCCGCAGAAGAATCATTGATGTCATTTCTAACTTGCAGTGAGCTTTTAAGGGTAGAATGTTCAATATAAGAATATAATCTTTTCCTCTCACCATAGTGCACCTTAATAAACGTAACAAAAAAGGTTCAGGTATACTGTCCAATGCAAGTAAGAAGAGAATCTGGGACCTGTTTTCGCTGGATCTCCTGAACAAGCACCTGTCTGAAGCACCAGATGCAACCGAACTGAGACAACTCATGGAGACAAGGAGCAATGACAGGGTCAAACCCTTCAGGTGAGGAGCAATGGCAGGGCCAAAACCTTCAGGTGAAGAGCAATGACAGGATCAAACCCTTCAGGTGAGGAGCAATGGCAGGGCCAAACCCTTCAGGTGAAGAGCAATGACAGGGTCAAACCCTTCAGGTGAAGAGCAATGACAGGGTCAAACCCTTCAGGTAAGGAGATGTTACAGTATCCTTGGTCTCGTGGGCCATTGTAGGGCCCCCCTACCTGTCCTTTTTGTTATTCTCAAATCTGAACTAGAAGATGATATGATTGCTTTTCTATTTACGACAACGTAAATCCCTTCTCTCGCAGCACCAAAGCCCTTGCTGTGATTGACTTTGGCTCTAACGTTATCGGAGGGGATCCGAGCAGAGTGGTTGTTGTAATGAAGAACAGCGGTAAAGTGGCGTCCTCCTTTAAGTTCCTCTTCCCTCCAGACTTGCGTCTAGACATGGCCACGTGGGCAGAGGAGAAGGTGGAGGATCTTACCAAGAACCAGGAGAGCTTCGACATTCAGCCCAGGGAGGGAACTGTGGAACCGGGGGAAACGCTTTCTCTTATCTTCTCTTACAAGTGGGATATGAACGTTTTCAGTAGCTGTAACGAATGCCATGGGTTTGTATGGAACTGAGGATGGTTTTAATAAACTGTGTCCGTCAATTTCACCTTTGGGACGCTTCCTTCAACCCTTGATGTTCTCTTTTTAATGATTTTTCCTCACCCCACTCTTATACCACACTAACTACCTCTCATCTCAGACACGGGAAGGAAGGGATGGAGGAGCTGCCGATCCTGCTCAAGCTATCCCGTGGTAGGGAAGTGATGCTCCAGCTGAGAGGTGTCACTGTCCTGCCCGGAGTGGCGTACCCTCAGATTGCTCATCAGAGTCACACCTTGCATCCTGTCGTCATCGGGTCCGATAGTCCTCCTATACAGGTAAGTAGTGATAATATACGACTTCTAACACTTTGAATAGTCACCACAAATATGGTTGATGGATAAATGATAAATTGGATGGAAGCGAAAACATTCTCTAAATGTTATGCTTTACTTTGTTAAATATTTTCCTGGTTTTATTTTCTTAGTTCTATCAACCTTCATATTCTACTCTCCCCACAGTACTACGATCTGTATAACGGGGGAGACTGCCCCATGGGCTACGAGGTGGTGGTGGAGTCCCTAGCACAGCTGACTGAGGAGAACTACGGATGTGAGATCATGAAGTGTCTCCAACCCATTGGCCGGGTGCAGCCCCACTCTATCTCACAGATACCATTCGTATTCTCTCCCCTGGAGGCAAAGACATACGCTGTTGAAGTGCCTATAAAAACACTGCAAAAGAAGATAAGGCACCAATTAACATTAGCATCAATAAGTGAACTCGGCATGTACGAGTTGATAAAAGTGCGTCACGACATATTGGCTATGCAATAATTTGACGTTTTTATAATTCAATTGCAGGTGCCTATAATGATAATTGGTGATAAGACATACCCCATCACGCTCTTTGGTGAAGGTATCACACCAGATCAGAAAGATTCGGTAAAACCCGGATCTGACATTCCTGACAAGCAAGCCGTCCTGCTGGATAATCAGCTGGCGGTGCTGTCCAATGAGGCTGTCGACTTTGGGGTGGTGCCAACCTTCTCTGTAACCAAGAAAGTGATATTCATCACTAACACTTCCAAGGAGACCATTACATTCAGATGAGACCCGCTGATGCTTCCTAGAAGTCATAGACAGTGTAGAAAAGTGTTTTCCACCAGTGGGTTATTGGCTGTAACTCAAAAGGCTCGATTAAAAATTTCTTACTTGATTACATTGGTTTATTATGGAAGTATGATACTCCCCTCTAACCCGCCCCTTCCCAGATGGAACACCAACACGACCCCTCTGTGTGGGGAGGTGATCTCAGTAGCTCCCGCAAGTGGCTCTCTGGCCTCTACAGCTTCTACCATGGTGGAAGTGTCCCTGCTTCCTTCCTCCTACCCAGCCCTCTTTGACTTGGACATCATCTGCGAGCTGACTGGTATGTGAAGAATGGTCCAGATTCATTATCGTGGACATTCTTTAGGGATCTTTCGTAGCATTCTCTGCCCCCCTTATTCACGTAATTACGTTTACACCCCTCTCTCCCCCTGGTTGATTATGATTATGAAATGTATGAACGAGCCCTTATTCTCCTATTGGATATTCTAATAAAAATGCCCTCTAGCTGCTGCAAAACCCATTGTAACTTCCTGCGAGCTGGCTGACAACTCCAAAGAAGAGGCGTATATCCAGGCAGTGGCTGAGTACGAGCATGCATTAGAGGAGGAAGCTATCACCTTCACAATACGCGAGGAGAAGCCCAGGACGCCGGATAAGATCAACAAAAGCATGGATAACTGGGTAGCCACAGAGACGCTGAACAAGTACCACACCCTCCCTCCTATCCGAGCTCTGGCGCCCTCCCCTCTAGATCGCCCTCACGCTAGGTTGGTCATGGGTGGTGGTATTGTTTTACTTTCAGTTGGTGTGATAGTCAAGGTGTCTGACCTGCAATCGAAAGACTGCAGTTAGCTTCCCGAAACCTAACCAGCTGCAAGGCCAACTCCACCAAATGTGCAGGATCATGTACACTATGGATATAAAGGGAGAAATGCTTTATCAAGTTAAAATTCAATTCCATGATGCAGTTAACACCAGCTATCTCAACGTTATTGGTAATATTCCAAAATCCAATGATTATTCATTGGATATATACAAAATCCTAGCCGAGTCATTCGTTATGACTCATCGGTGTGAAGTTACGCCGTTACGGCCACTGAATATTGGATTTCCATACTGAGCTATTCGTTCCGGCCCTCTTGCAACACAACTGCTACGCATGCTCGTTGTCTATTTACGTGTTATATTTGTCTCTATGACATTTGTTGTGCGATTTTATTACACTCTCCACATTGAGTATATTCAAAATCCCTGGAAATTATATTAGAATTTTCTGCTAATCATCGTTAATCATTTAATTTTAAAATCTTCGGGAAAGGCATATCATTTTTCCTATCATTGAACCTGAGGTATAAAAACTTGAAAGTACTAAAAATGGTACAAAAATGATCTTTCTAGCTCTGCAAAGATTAAATTAGTTTTCATATCCCTTACCTTAGTACACTTAAGAACGGCGTCACTTAATTAGTGCGGTTTGGAAAAAACCGCACTAATTAAGTGTACAGTAATTAAGTGCGCATAAAATTAAGTGTTTGCTAATAAAGTGAACAATTTTATGAATTTTGCGATTTTTCCTTTTTTTTTCGGGCATGAATTTATGAATCATGACCGTCAGCTGAAAATTCAATTGTTCAAAGAATGAAATTATTATGTTGCCTTTCTGAGATATGCACGGTCCAAACTACAGCACTTCTGTACTGTAGTTTTTAGATTAAAATAATGGATACAACAACTTATTACTGTTGAAAATTTGTTTCTTGTCATAATTGCAAAATTGTATATTGCTGGTCCTATGAATATGATGTCTGGCAATCAAGAGAAATATTTCAAATTTTATTTATATTTACACATAGTTTTTGATCTCATAAAAACCGCACTAATAAAGTGCGCCGATCTTAAAGTGCGCGCAAATTACATGATGCCGTTCTTAAGTGTACTAAGGTAATTTATTAACACTAGAATTTGGATAGGCCTCCATTGAAGGGCCCAAGATATATCAACTATCTGAAGGGGTAAGTGCATTGCCGCTCGACAGCAATTTTTTGCTTCTAAGCTAATATTCTTGTTAGTTTATTATTATGGGTCTTTATAAATGCTTATCACGCTAAAAAGTCTTGAAGTTTGTTACTTAGAACCTTTTTTGTATCGCTTGATAGTATTATGATGTCATAGAACTTGCATAATGCATAACCAAATGTATGAACGGTCTACTTTTTAGTTCTTTTGATATTATTGCAAAATATGCATGGTTTTAACTTTTTAACGAATACTGCTTAGTGCTAGTTTCACTATACTCTGGCAATTAGTACTTGCTTAGGTATAGTACGGAGTAGGTTAGAACTCTAGAATAGTTCGAAGGTAAATCGCTTGTTGTTATGAATCTGCTAATAACATCGAAAGGCATGCACTAGTCTTGTTCTTTACCCGCATGTGGTCTATTTTATCAAAATATCTTATGAAATCAAAAGTTCAGGGAACACACTACTCTCCAGTGCCAAATAAACGGGGGGGGAGACGTTAGCAAATTTTTGACTTTTTTCCCAGCTAAAGACGTTAGCTCATTTTTTTGGATTTTTTAAAATAAATTTTTCTGAAAGCTGAGTTAAACACCGATTTGACCAAAATATAATATTCCAATATGAAATAAAGTGTCCAAGGCAATCATACAGCAAATATTTTTATCGCAGCTTCTTACATATCGCTTTGTTCGTCTTCCGATTTGATAATTTTGTGATTGGAATCTCATCATCCCATCACCACCCGTTTATTTGAGACCCCACCGTTTGCAGCGATTTTGCTAATTTACTACCCAAAGACGTTTATCTCGACCCCCCCTTCTATTTGGCACTGGAGAGTAATCATGATGAACGAGAAAGATTCGGATGGGAGATTATTGATAGGTTCCGTTAGTGGTGACGTATCCTGGAACAGGAAAATACTCCACCATATCCAATCACTGCACTGGAGCAGTGCAAGTGAAATATGTACCCACTTCTTAATATTTTCTGCTCCCTTCCACATTTCAAGGCTGCTCATTGCTACCCAATCCCATATGATTCAAAATTCCACTCCGCTCTCCCTCTCCCACTCTTAACTCGACCCTTCCACGCAGGGAGTTCCACTGCAGTAAGAACAAGAAGCACGTTAGCAAGCAGCAGCAGAAGGCCGGGAGTCAGCAGCCTGCCGAGAGACCCACAGGCCCTCCCAGCCCTCCCAAACCCTTCTACCTCCACCTGAGGATAACCGGACAGGTTGCTGACATCAACCTCTTCTCTGGGGACTTGGGCAGCTTCGACATCCCCATCGCGGAAATAGTCAACCCAGGTATACGATGCGCTAAGTGCTTAGATTACTGAACTTATATACTGTTAAAGTGTTTGGACTGTGAAATGTTGAATTGAAAGCGCTAGTGCTACTAATCTAGTAACTTTCCAATGAAATGGTCCACCATAATCTCACCGCCCTTCCACATCAGACGGACCCCTCAACCTAGAAGTACCTCGGGCTGCTTCCTCGACCGAGATCGAAACGACGAGCAACGTTCTGAGTTTCGTTCTCAAGTCCCTACTGGATGACGTGGATGTTCACATGGCTATCAAGAACCTCTCTAACGAACCTATACCCTACTTCGACCAAATTTCTAGAACTCCGGTATGTACCTCTCAGCATTTTTTGAGCACTTCACTTTTATAGCAGTTCGGTTTGAATATTCGGTCCATTTAAGTGTGGTCCGTGAGAGGAATGGGGTTTGGCATCGTGACATTTCTAGTTCAATGAGTCAATTGAGGTTGTACGTGTTCTGCAAATGCATCTATAGTGCAGACATGCTTATACTTTCAATATTTCAATTTTTCAATTATATAACATCAGAACAGGTAATTAAAATTAGGAATTATGTCCTAGCACAAAAGCAGATGTTTCCATGCAGAAATAAATGTGCTACCATCTAGGCGTTTCTTTAATATAACTGGAAATGTAGCCAAGGTGAATTTCAATATGGAACACCTTGCTCTAGGATTTGTATTTTGTACATTGCACTTGTGTAGCAATCTTTGCACGCAAAGCAATTTTACATGTCAGTTATTTAACGTTTAATTTAGATCTTGTTATTTCAATTTCTTATGAATTTCTTCACGTTAATTTTGAAAGGTTAACTTAATCAATTTGACGAATTTTAGAAACTCTTTTGCTAATGGGGGTCTCAGACCTTATTAAAAAATCAATGCAGCACAGCAGTGGTTAAAGTAGTTTTCATTTGAATTGTCAGTCATATTTTCAAGGCAAGACTCCGAAGATAGTATAGTATAGTTGTACATTAAGTTATAGTTTCTGCGTTAGAGCATGTCTGGTAGTGGTATGCTTTGCTGCTTAGATACTAGATAGGTACTGGTAGTCTTGGAGAGTTCCAACAATTACCACTTTATTTTACTTTTTGTCGGATTCGTTTCAGCTGGAGGTCGGCGGTATTAAATTGGGTTATTGGCATTCTTCAAGACTGCCCGTAGATCTTTACATATTTAAATTTCGGTATTCCCTATCGTTAAACAGTCATATATTCTTATTTTGATTAACTTACTACAAACGTTCTTTATCAGTCTCAAGAAAGTGGGTCACTGCATTAGCTTGAGAGCAGGGGAGAAAGGTTTGACAGCTTACACTAGTGTGCGTTTCCAAGTGCGGCCCGTTTCATACACTTATGCATCTAAACAGTGGCCCACTTTAATCCGAAAACCGAACCCTGTACTTTTTTGGGCCGCGCTTATTTCTTCAGCAGTCCTATCAAACATTTCTTGAAGGAAGCAGCGTGGCATTAAAAGTTGAATTTATCTTTCGAATCTTTTGATTTCATAATTATGTCCATCGAATCTAACTAGTTTATCTTTGAACTTTTGAAGTTAAAAGAATTAGTTATGATGTTCATGTGTTTCTTGTGCCCATTCACGTGTGGATGAGAAGCTTTGAGAATCCAAATGTGTAAAAAGCTCAGCAAAATTCTATTTTTTCATTCATAAGAAAACCAATAAGAATACATTGTTAAACTTAAAGGGTTTCGGTATTTCTGCAGCATGATCCACATTTTCTTTTGGGGGGGCCAACCCCATAAACCCCCATAAACCCCCAAAAATTTAACCCCCATTTGCCTTTTTCGATATCCACTTGGGGGTTTATGGGGGTTTAATTTTCCAGAAAAAGGTCGAAAATCTTCAATGAAAATTGGTACCATTTCAAAATAGGGCCAAAAATCGTCAACAAAAAATGGTACCATTTCAGAAAAGGCTTGAAAATCGCCAACAAAAAATGGTACCATTTCAAAAAAAGGGTCTAAGATTGTCAACAAAAAATGGTACCATTTCAAAAATGGCCGAAAATGGTACCATTTTAGGAAAGGTTCGAAAATGCGCAACAGAAAATGGTACCATTTCAAAAAAGGCTTGAAAATCGCTGAAAAAATGGTACCATTTCAGAAAAGGGCCGAAATTCATCAACAAAAAAATGGCACCATTTCAAAAAAGGCCAAAAATCGTCAACAAAAAATGGTACCATTCCGTAAAATGCCAAAAATCGTGAACAAAATCAGTCATAAAACAGCAAAATTTAACTAAATTAAGCCCCCATAAGCCCCCATAAACCCCCAAAAATTAAACCCCCATTTGCCAATTTTCGATATCCACTGGGGGTTTATGGGGGTTGGCCCCCACCCCTCTTTTGCACCACACAATCCATTATCATATCTGCATTATATCGCATGGTACAGCTTAGTTGACAAAGCTTTTAGATGTGATTTAGATCGACCTTCCTCATAAAACGCACATGGTTTCATTGAAATCAAAGATTCATTGAATTTTTATAAGGCAATAATGCATTAAGATATCATTATTTTCTTATCATAACATCAGCCCAGAAATTCAGAATATTTATTATAATCCCATGAAAATCTGAAGCAAGCATAATTAGAGCCGATTACTAAAAAGTACCTAAAAGCAGGTTTTTTAAGCAAATGTCCAAACTCACGTTAATTATTCTAACTAAATAACAACAAAAGACGAATCGAAAGTAGATTTTCATCCGAGTAATCCATAACTCTTGATAATCATATGCTTTACTCGCCGCTCGAGATTTCCATAGTTCCATGCGTTTGTAAAACACGCAATGATTATTTAAACTCAATTTTACTGAGAAACTTCGAGCGAATCTACTTATATGGATCACCCCTAGCGAACAATTAATTTCATTTTCGACACCTGCACTCAACGGCCTCCAAAGCCTGTAATGAGAGTTATGGAATATGACAATGAAGTTTTAATTTTGATCAAAGCAGCAGATGATACTGACATTGCACTATACTGGACGCCTAATTTGTTCGGCTTTTCCTCGTGAAATCCCACCTTTACCCCTCTTATTACAGGCAGGTGGTTTGGAAGTGATCGCAGAAGAAGCACCAAGTAGCAACCCCCAGCAGGGAGAAGGAGATAACAAGACAGAGAACATGCCCCCTCCCCCTTCCTCCTCATCCTCCTCCTCTACAATCCCATCCGGATCTAACAACCCCACACTTTGTCCGCTTATCACTGAAGTACTTGGGGACACCCTCGCTAACATCATCCAAGAATCCGTTCAGAAGGAGCTGGTACTCACGGCACGGTCCCGTACCATCGCCCTCCCGCCCCGGGGGAACAGTGGGAAGAAGTGAGGAGTGTTCTAAGGGAACAGTGGGAAGAAGTGAGGAGTGTTCTCCTTCCCTCAGTAATGCAGTGTGTGTGACTCTTATAGTGAGTGCAACGTTTTATTTTAGATTTGTAACATGTGCGTGTGGTCAGGTCGCAATGTCGGACAAATCAAATCAGTGCTATAGAGAACACTTACACGCGGCTTTATTAGTTAAATCCCCCCCCCCCTTTCTGCGCGGTGTCATCCTCAATCTCTACAAATATACCCATGTTGTAGTATAGTACGTTTTCGTAGTTTGAGCCTAAATGATTAGCAATCTGTTACTTCGTATAGCGATCTGTCTATAGATGTAATAAAGAAAAATCTTTGTTAAGGAAGAGAAATTTCGGGACAATCAGGCTAATAATAAGGAACATTTGTTCCAGTAACTTTTACATACATCCAGCAATTTTATTGGTCGTGGTCATAATCTATATGTATGAGTATCACAAACTCTTAGATTTATCTGCTTGTGTAAAATGTAAATAAAAGCATTGTACATTAAAATGTGATATATTTGTAACTTTTTATAACTCAGGTTGTCGTCTGATGACTCTTTTTTTTAAATGAATAAGTTTTCACTTTTCATTGGGATAAGAATTAGAAAATAGAATTAATCAATAAATTTATAATTATTGCCGTGCACATGTGCGTCGTACGAACATCAGTTCGTCATGTGACGAACATTTGTCAGTTCGTCAAAACACATTGCTGTGACGAACGATCGTCAATTCTTCATAGCACAGTGATGTGACGAACATGTGTCAGTTCGTTATAGGACAGTGCTGTGCAAACTGGTTCCAATTCGTCATAGCACAGTATTGTAACAAACAGGAGTCAATTCCTTGTAGCACAGTGCTTTGACGAACAAGACACGGTGTCAGCTCGTCATAACACAGTGCTGTGACTAGCAGGTGTCAGTTCGTCATAGCACAGTGCTGTGACGAACAGGTGTCTGTTCGTCATAACACAGTGCTGTGACTAACAGGTGTCAGTTCGTCATAGCACAGTGCTGTGACTAACAGGTGTCAGTTCGTCATAACACAGTGCTGTGACTAACAGGTGTCAGTTCGTCATAGCACAGTGCTGTGACGAACAGAAGTCTATTCGTCATAACACAGTGCTGTGACGAACTCGTAGGATGTTACCCTACCCTCGCGCGCGCGGCGCAACGTTCCACATTTGGACGTCAACAACAAGTCAGAAGAAAGGGACGGACATCGCCCGTCGATGACGAACAGAAGTCTATTCGTCATAAAATAGTCACACAGTAAAATAGTAAAATAGTAATTTTAATAGTAACACAGTGCCGTGACGAACGGATGTCCATTCGTCATAGCACAGTGCTGTGACGAACGGATGTCAGCTTGTCATTAAAGCACAGTGCTGTGACAAAATGGTGTCAATTCGTCATAACACAGTACTGTGACGAACAGATGTCCATTCGTAGTAGCACAGCGCTGCGACGAACGTTACCGCACATGTAATATACGCTTAGAGCATGGCTGGGAATGCGCTAATAGAAATTATTGCACGAGGAGCAGCCGAGTGCAATAATTTGTATTGTCGCACGAGGAGCAGGCCGAGTGCGACAATACCAAATTATTGCACGAGGCGAAGCCGAGTGCAATAATTTTATTAGCGTCATGACCATTTGCCATGCTCTTAGTGTATTAGCCAATGTGAGGAGTGCAATATTACTTATTATTGCTCGCCTACAAGTACCCTCAAAATTGGCTAATACTGTTTGTTCGCGCTTGCGCGCGCTTTTCGTACAAAAAGCGCGCGCTTTTCGTAGAAAAAGTCTTCTCTGAAGAGGCGCGCTTGCGGTACCTTATTAACAACGGTACCTTATCAACAACGGTACCTTATTAACAACGGTACCTTATTAACAACGGTACCTCATTAACAATGAACAACGGTACCTTATTAACAACAGTACCTTATTAACAGCGGTACCTTATTAACAACGGTACCTTATTAACAACGGTACCTTATTTACAACGGTACCTTATTAACAACGGTACCTTATTAACAACGGTACCTTATTAACAATTTTGTACATATTAACAACGGTACCTCATTAACAACGGTACCTCATTAACAATGAACAACGGTACCTTATTAACAACAGTACCTTATTAACAGCGGTACCTTATTAACAACGGTACCTTATTAACAACGGTACCTTATTTACAACGGTACCTTATTAACAACGGTACCTTATTAACAACGGTACCTTATTAACAACGGTACATTATTAACAACGGTACCTCATTAACAACGGTACCTCATTAACAATGAACAACGGTACCTTATTAACAACAGTACCTTATTAACAGCGGTACCTTATTAACAACGGTTTTATTAACAACGGTACCTTATTTGGTAACGGTACCTTATTAACAACGGTACCTTATTAACAACGGTACCTTATTAACAACGGTACATTATTAACAACGGTACCTCATTAACAACGGTACCTTATTAACAACGGTACCTTATTAACAACGGTACCTTATTAACAACGGTACCTTATTAACAACGGTACCTTTTTAACAACGGTACCTTATTAACAACGGTATACCTTATTAACAACGGTACTCGACGGGCGATGTCCGTCCCTTTCTTCTGACTTGTTGTTGGACAAGGGACGGAGGAAATACGACAATTCCCGCGCAAAACTTTTTTGCGCGTCATCGTACGTGTCAACATGGTACTTTGTCAGCGCATTTAGTTCAGCGTCGTACTGAAAGTACGACGTAGTATTGGTACAGCCCCATGCCAGAGTCCGTCCGAAATAGACGGGCAACGTCCGTCGAAGTGTCGACTAATGGCCAGAACAACCGGGTCTTGCTTGCATGCAGAGATCAATAAGAATATGAAATATATTTTAAATTTTTTAAAACCTGAGAAGAATAGTACACATGTGCAATCTGGCAATTTAACGCTTTGAACTGTACTATTATCAAACATGAGCAAGATTGACAATTTAAAGCTGATTACCTACGTGATCAAAATTTTAAAGAACAAATTGTCAAAATTTCATAATTCAATGATTAAAATAGTATAAATCTATGATGTACTGTAGAACTAATATACCTACAATCTTACTCAAAAACATGAATATTTCACTCAATATGTTTTAGAATGTGCAGTTCAACTGTGCTGCCCGTAGAGGAGGATGCTCTCCATTCGTGGAACTCCTCCAAACCTCTACCTACAGTGCCTCTCAGTCTCTGTGTAAGGTTTGCTGCTCTCTGTGCTTGATCAGACGTTTGGATGCCTTTCTTTCCCTAGAGCTGAGGTTAAAGCAGGTCTTGGCGTACGATCGCAGCTCCATTTTTCCAGAAATCAATGTTTTTGATGAAGGTGTATGAAGCTGCAGTTCTCTGTAGAAGCGTCTGTTGCAACGTAAAAAGGCCTCCCCTAGTCCTTCCCAGGCTTGATCGATTCTCTGACACCCGCAGGGAGATTCCAGATGAAGAGAGTACATCACGAAGTCTTGACATGTTGAGATTGCGAAGGTATATACTGCGGAGTGCTGGTGTGATCGTCCAAGTTGAGAGGGGCCAAGTGTTGAGGGTCTGGAAGGTGAAGAGGTATTTCAAGTGAAGGTCGAGATTCATCAGGAGCTTCAACAATCCTCTGTAGTGAAGTGTGGACTCTGATCTGGCACAGCACTTTGGTTCTGTCGTCTTTGGGAGGCAGATGGGCAGGACTCTGAACTGGATGGTCCAGGGTTCTGTGGCATCGACAGGGAGAAGGGGAGGGACTCTGATCTAGACCTTGGGTTCTGTTCACTGTATACTCCGGCTCATCATTACAAACTTCCCGAACTCCCGAAGAAACGCAGCAGCTGTGTCCCAATCTTGGGTGTGCCCTGAGAATACGATAATCAGAAACATATAATTACATCAAGAGGTGTATAGGATATAGGCACATGTACAAGAGAGTGTATATTGATATAGATATTATGCACAAAAACACGCACGGAAAATGCATCACCATGTATTTTTTTTTAGCACACAATCAAATCCTACGATCAAAACAAATTGATCAGAATTTGAGTAGCTGAAGATAATGATTTGTACCGCATCATGACTGGCACACCATGAATCCCTAATCAACCCGGTCTTCTCATCAGTATACACAAAGTATACATCAAATAGCATACACTCATTGATGCAATTTGATTACATGCGCTGCACTGCTAAATGCTCACACTTAATATAAGCTAAATGCTCACACTTAATACTCTCTATTACTTTTTGTCCCAAATTTGCTAGTAATAAGGTGTTGTTGCAGTTCTGTCCCATTTCAATGATATTGACAGGCAAAACTTAACCAGAGAATCAGTGCCTTGACAATAAAATTGGATGACAGCTACACTGCGCTGGTTTATGCTTGTTCTGAACATAATATGCTCACGACGGGTCGGGTTTTGACTTTTAACGACGGGTTTTTATACAGGTTTTAAACGGGTTTCTCGTGACAAGCCTTATTTATTATTAAGATACTAGCGTTTGCCCGCGAAGATTCGCGGATACAATCAACCTGATACCTTTGGTTCATCTTGTATCCAGCAGCCAACAGCTACAAGTTGCTTCATGACCTCATCTTGGAATTTGTTAAGTAATTGGATCACCATTACCGCTTACCGAGGATTACAAATATTCGCGGAAATGCACTGCACAACATACTTTGTAACTTGAGATCACCTATATAGTATTGCCTTTCCATAGCATATATTAGCATTAGTAAACGCATGATATTGATTATGCAAATAACTAATCAATGGATGGTCCAATTCAAATTTTCCTTAAATAATAATAAGCCCCTTAATTGGGAGAAGAATTTCCCGAAAAAAACGATCAAAAATATCAAATGCACTTCTTAAATAGTCATTTTACACAGACAGACAGATGCACGAACACTCTGAAATTATTAATATAGATTATTGTAAAAAACGGGGTACCACTTATCAGGTTCCGTCATTATTTCTGCGGTGAGTTTGAGCCACTTGTAAGTATTTAAGTATTATACATACTAATACTAATAGTAGGTTTATACACAAGACACACCTTGTACTCCTGTACACAACAATTCAACAAGCACACATTACCTTATATGGCAATAAACAAAATGCTTGCATACTCATTATAATAACGCGTATAACTCCGCTGTTTTTCTTTAGCAATCTTTATCAAACTTTTCAGAATATTACGGGCAACATATGACTAATAGGATCCTGGAGCTCAGAATTCTGGAGTAGCTAACATTTTTGAATTTCAGAAACGGAGATAATGGTCGAAAACCGTTTTTGTGCCTAAGTTAATAATAACTCTGCCATTTTTTGAGCTACACATTTTTAGGTACGAAACTGTATGGCGTATGACTTATAGTACTGTAACTACTCCGGGCTACTCCGTACGAGAATTGCAATCATATTCCATCCTACTCATTCAAAGCTGCAAGGAATGTATGGCTGAAAACTGAAAATTATTGTCGAAGGCGACTTGGTGGAAGAATTGATGCAAGACCGATAGAGGTGAAGCTGAACAGTTCCGACACCGGGACAAATTCTGAGCAACCGTGAGGTTTTTAGGACATAATGTATACAGTTTGCTTACAAGCGCTTAGTCGTGCCACACCGTGGGTTTTTTTCAAAGGCTATTATATGTTAAGTGCAGAGTGCTATATGAGTATTGAGAACGTAAAATCTTGAAAGCTCACATGTTAGCGAAGACTTTTCTTTATCTTGAGAAGCCGTGTTTTTGCTGGCACCCTGCGATGCCTCATGTCGCATAACATCGCAATCCCGTCACCGAAATGAAGTTAAAATTACTTTTCAGTTGCAGCTCTGAAAAAGGTAGCATTTACACTCCAATATTTTATCTACGCTGTTACAAAAAAATACATAAAACACACTCGTGAAGTCTCTAAATTGATTAAGCCTATTGAAATAAAAATCGGTACCTCATGACACATATTAATTTGTTGCTTGAAAATCTGAAGATAAAATTTAAATGCATTAACCGGCATTTAATGTCTAATTTACCTTGTAACTGAACGATGCTATTAATCCCATGATGCCCATATGATCCTGATGCTCGTACTGTATTCGGAGTGTAGTTTGAGAGTTGCAACTTCAAAGTAGACTCGAAGAGCACTGAAAAGGTAAACCTGTCATAGCTGGATTAAAGTTGCCACAATAAGCTAATGAGTATTGGCCACTACTTAGTCGCTCTTGATTTCAAGTCAAAGACTTCGACATTGACAGGCTCCGTCCCTTCCCCCGCTGGGGTAGCGCCCCAGACCCCCTGATGCCACCGACCTCATGGTTGCTAGTCTTTCCTTCGGACCGGAAAAACCAGTCCCTCACCTCACGCCATCACCCCCCTCTTTCATCACTTTCACTATTCAACATTTTAACTCAATTTCAAATCACACGTCTAATTTACCCATCCAATACTTAAGCTGGTTTCACCCCTCATTTTAGAAAATACGAATTTGAGATAGCAGTAATTGGCCAGGCGTGTACATTTTGACGGTGGCCTTAAGTCCAACATTGCTCAATCCATGTGAGGCTTCGGAGGAAAAATGGCGTCCTTAATTCAAAGAGAGAGAGAGAGCTTAGCTTTTGATACATTCGATTCGTCTCGAAGAGCTGATCATTTTAGTTCATTTGTTTGTCAAAATCGGGCGAAAAATGGCCAATTTATTGCTCTGCGAAGCGGGCGCGCCAAAGTGGAGGTTGTCCTATTTAGTATTTTGGACCTGAAGATGGCCATTTTGGCCACATTTTTGGAGATCTGAGCTTCAAACCTGTTTTGCCCATCATTTAGGTCAAAATTGGTTAGGCCTTTTTAGCCCATATAAAAAACTTCAAAAATCCACTAAATCACTAATATCTTAGTTTGCGATTTTGCCCTTAAATGGACTTCACACTTTCCAATTCTAGTCCGCCATTCTAAATGTTTCTGCATGAAATTTTCAGAATCGCTTCAAAACCGAATTGCATACTTTTGTTACTAAGCGAAATTTTAGTTAAGCCCCCCAAAATATTCTATGGCCTTCGGAGGAAAATGCCCCGGGGATTTTTCCTCCGATGGCCAAAATGTTTTAGGGGACCTAACTCAAAATTTCGGTCAATAACATAATCCGAATCTTGGCTGTATAATCACATTCGTCGCATTAGCAATGTCATGTACAGAGCCCCTCAGTTTCGAAAATTATTTTCCAAGCGAATCTGAAAGTTTCATGCGAAAACATTGAAAAATGGCGGAGTAGCGGAAAGTGTGAAGTCAACTTGGGCAAAATCGCAAACTGAGGTTACATAAGCGATTTTGTGGATATTTGAAGGTTTTTTATAGGGACACCTTCATGTAAAAGTGGCAATTTCCTGCTTTTCAGAAATTGGTTAAAATCGAAAATGTTGAATATCTTTGACAATTAACATGATAATCGGTTGAAATTTTTCAGATATCAGCAAGTGGGTAATTTGAGGATAATGGAATCACTAAAAATACAAAATTTCATTAATAAGGCCCGATTTGATACAAAAAACACTTTTGTGACTTTGCTATCCATTGGAACACTGAATATAACCATAGAGGCTAAAGGAGGTAACTAGCCCTGTTGATATGTCACTTCTCAATATGTGGCTGATCTTGGGTCATGGAAACACACATAAATCGCCTCAATATGGTAATTTCAACACACAAAGCTAAATGTGTTGCTATTATCACTGATTTAGCAGCATTTATGCCTTTTTCTTGTATAAGAGATAGTGAAAATGTTTGCTATCGCATACAAATCAAAAAATTTATCTGAATTAGTTAAATGGCCGAAAAATGATAATTTATACACAATTGTGATATTCGAATCCATTTTTTTTGGCCAACTAACATACCTTTCTTTTGATATGATTACTAATTGGTTCTTTATTGCATTGCAGTACCTAAAATTCTCATAAATAAAGTGAAGATTTAACTATCAACCACTTACATAGGTTTAAAAACACAAAGTTGTGAATTCTGGAGAGAAAATAATAGAATTGTGTCTTTATAACCATAAGCTTTGGCTATAGGATTGGCAACTCCTGTCAAGATGATTGTAAAAGGTTACTCTTGTCATCCTATTCATTGAAATGTGGCTAATGATTATATTTGTGATCAAAACTGATAATTTACACACACTTCGGTATGATAGTGACAAAATTATCCAAATTCAGCCAGATAATGAATATTCTGTTTTCTATAATTCCTTAAAATAACTGCAAGATCAATCAAAGCATTTGGTAACCAAGAAATAACTGAAAATCACTAAAAAAGATCATAAATTAGTTTTCAAAAACACGTTCTAGCAATAGAGAAGCAAGTTGTACCACAGGGAAATGTCTTAATGCTCCATTTTGGCTTATGATATGAATTTTCA